>VYZP01068465.1:780-46214 GCA_013400635.1 Hypocryptadius cinnamomeus | reverse complement strand
GTGATTTTTTTTTTCTGTGTAGAAGATAGGTGGGTGTAGGTGGGAGGAGTCAGGAGACAGTCTTCAACAGAGACTTCCCCATCTTATAAATTGAATAAAGCTCTGTTGAGACTACTGATCTTAAGAAAATAACTTTCCCCCAAAAGTTATTACAGAACGAAATATCTTTCAACCAGATCTTTTTAAAACAGAACAATTTTCTCTATAATTTGATTTTGTTGGATTAAATATGATTTTGTTTGCTTGTTTCCTTTGCCATTTATGTATTTAAATGGCAACACTTTGAACTGCAAGCACAATGGATGTTAGAATCTAACACGCCCTGAGCATTCTGTGTGATTACTTATTTGTGTATTTGTATCACAATTTCTAACCTAAGTCTCCACACTGACAATTTCATTGGAATATGACTCTTTTCAAGATACTTAAATCACTTGTATCTATAAATCCACAGGTATGAGGTTAAGGTAAAAGGTATCCATGCTTAAGATACTGTACCCTTATATTAGAGTCTGAATCTGAAGACAAGAACAAACTTAAATTTGCAGCATTTTACATTTATCTTTCTTTTAAGACAAAATTCACCTTCATAAATATTTATGAACAACCATCTCATAAATCTAGGCTCCACTTGGAGCAGTTCTCCAGTTTTATGGAGCACCTTGATGAAGAACTAATTATTCTAAAACTAAAATTCTACGTTTGTTTTTCATATTATAAAGGAGTTATCTGTGATTTTTCTATGCTGTACTTTATTGAATACCTTGGGTTGCTTAAATTAAGCAATGTTAACATCTGTTGCCTTGATAAACCAAACTGGAGACAAACATATGGTGGGGTGGATCTCCCTTGATAAAGGCAGCACCACACAGATAAATGGGCAAGTTTTGATGCTACAAGCACTTTAATTGTGATGTACTAAGGCTCCATGCTTGGTGTAGCTTACCATCCTCCACAGGAGGGATTCTAATATCTTTTTCAGAAACCCCAAAGTCCCACCCAAATTGACTTCTCTACTTGCTCTATGGCTATGAACATCCCTGTCAATTTAATCTGATTACCTTTTCATGTTTTTTACACTGTAGACATACTTTTGAGTACCAACCAGTGAAAGACAGCTACTGGAGCAATGTGATATTGTCAAGATTCACATAACTACACTGAAATTAATTTTAACTTCCAGAGCAGAAGACAATAAAAAGGAGAGGGTGACTTTTAGAAATTCTAAGAACAAAAGTCTTTGCACTATGTAGAACGTGTGCTTCAAGCCTAGTGCTCACTTTCAGCCAAAAGTAAAGAAACCTGCATTTCCACTTTTTCTCAAATTCTACTCCAGGAGGCTTCTTGTGGACAGCAATTGGTTTGTTTCTTTTAGAACTTGATGAAATTAAAATAGAATCTGCAAACATAAAGCTTGTTTACATTTTTCCTTAGGAGACTGTAGATACAACTAATCATGTGAACTGTCTGGTGGTCAGGTTATTTTTAAAATTGCTTCTTTGAAAGAACTAGCAAATTTTAATAGTTCAACAGATGTAAATTCATTTTAGATTTCTAAAATCTTTTTTAAAAGTCTGTTCCTCTACTCTTAAGTAGATTTAGTTCCCACTCCTGTAAATAGCAACTTCAGTATTTTAGCAGTTAATAGAGGCATCAGAAACTGAACTTTAGGATATCTAGGTTAAATGTTACCAGTTTCCACATTAGATATTACTCATCTCTTTAGCCCTTCCAAAACACTCCTGAATCAAGACGCAGAAACATTAACTGAATGAAGTATTCCATTTCAAAAGCAGGTATAATAATTTTGCTAACCGTACAAAAAGCAGTAAAATTCTAAGTCTCACTCCTTAAGTCACTTACCAGAAAACACAGCACACTTAATTCAGTCACAGAGGCTAAAATTACCTAAGTTTGCAACCTGTCACATCTCTTGCAAGAGTGGAGATAAAGCAGGTAACAGACAACAGGCAACCCATTGATTAATGGCAAGCTTAAGAAAATTTAATTTATCCAAGCATTTTCACTTCTTTAAGTACATTTACTAGATTTTGGTTTTGAAAACTCATTGTTGCTCCAGTTAGCAGAGAAACAGACACTGCAGGAAACTACTGCAGATGAGAATAGGGATAATTTTCAGTTCTTCTGTGTAAGATTAGAAATCTACAGGCTGTTTGCCAAACAGCTGATCACAGGATGCAACAGCCTTAAGGCAGGGTCAACATAAGGCTATTCCTATGGGGACAGCCACATATGAAAACATATCCTAAAAAAAATGAAGTTACCTCAAACTGTAGGGGAATTTGGTGGCAGCTGGTGGTAACCCAGCTCAAATTTGAGTGTGCTACCCTGCTACTCCTGTATCATTATTACAGGGAGTAAAGAAGGCAATGGATGGTCCTTCCTATGATGCAGCACAGAGCTAAAGAATCTTGGAAAAAGCCAACAGCATAGTGGCAATACCTTTATTTGATTTCAGGAGTAAAAGGGACTCATTACAATATTCAGCAAGGTTCACTTGCCATTATCACCAGCAATAAAGCAGAACAAAGTGAGCAACCTAAGAAAGTCTAACATTTGGCTCATTTATTACAACATAGTACTGAAAGGGCACTTGAAAGCAAATAATGACTCTGTAGAGCTATAGCTTGAAAAAAATTAAAGGAGATTCACATTCTACAATAAGAGATGCAGCATGTTTGGGGGGAAAAAGGAGAAAATACAATAGCTAAGAGACTTCTACAAAATTAAAAGAAAATTAAACAATTTTTTCTTGGGCAAGAGAACTAAGAAACCATGACATATACCTTAAAAGATTTTCAGCACCAGCTCTCATTCTCACTGCTCTTAAGATCTGCTGGTTTAGAACAGCTCTTTGATTTTGCAGTTTGCTTCGTCCAGTCTCGGCAAGAGGATTACATCCCTAGAATTAAGAAAACAAGTTTTTTGTTGCTGTTGGAAGAAACTTCAGAGGGATTAACATGGAATTTAAATGAACTTTAAAGGTTCATTTAAATTCAATGGTAAAGGCATAGGTTCTGCATGAATACAAATTAGCTACACCTTGACAGCAATGATGATCTGACATCAACAGTATTTCTTGTCTCAAATTTGGTCATTAAAACCAAAAGGGACCACGAGCACAGCACATTTTAACACCAAAATCCAGACAGAACATATTTGTTTTAAACCTTAAGTACACATGTGAGCCAGTCTCTTCTCCCCTAAAAATATTTTCAAGATTATTTTGCAAATGCAACCAAATTTGACAGAATGTTATTAAGTTTCTAGGATTTTATGAAAACAGTATCTGGAAAGAAAGCAAATCCCATCAAAGCTTCTGCTTAACCCTTGTAAAATATCAGTTCCATACTGGGATATATGCAGCCTTGAAATATAACTCTGTCCAAAACACACTGCAGTGCTCAAAGTTTGAGGCTCAAAAGCCTGCTCCCACTTTTAGGATCTCTGATCTTTCCTTCTGGTGGCTCAGACCTTCAGTACACTTCCTCCCCCTCCTTCCCTAGGCTCCTCTCTTCACATCTTAAACCTACCAAAATAGAGCTTAACAGGGTAAAATGATTATACTGTGAGACTCTTATCAAATCAGGCTCTTAAAGAGTAAAGTGTGAAATCCAGAATTCACAAGAATGCTCCCATGTATGTGCATACCTTACACAAGCACAAGACCCAAACTGCTGAAACCTGTGTTTGAGCAGGACTGAGCCATTGTATTCTGAGCACTGATAAGCTAAAACTGCTGCAGATGAATAGGACTGCGTGTTTGCCCTTTTTTGTTTAAGGGAAACACAGTTTTAACACCTTTTAAAAATAGGTTAGAAATTTCCCTTCCACAATTTATTCGTTGCCCCTGCCAACCCTTTTTAAAAAAGTATCACGTGCCTTTGAATCTCAATACTCAAGAGTCTGCCAGCACATCCCTGCAGCCTTAACTAATAATTCTGAAGCAAATAAAATCACTGTTTTAAGGCTTACCCTTAAATGAAGAATGTCCTTTTGAGTGGCCTCGCTGGGTATGATTACAAAGCTTATCAGAGTCCTACTGTATTGTCTGCTACACAAGAAGGAGGCTAAGTCCTCTTTCAACTACTCCAGCCACTAAATTATACACTATTTTGGACCTCTCCCTTTTAGTTTTGATTAGAAACATTTGATTTTGTTATAAGAGCATTTGAAAGTCTATTAACAAGTTCTAATTATGAGTGGTCAAGCAATGACATACCAGCAAAACAAAAGTGAGTATTTAAACAGAACATGAAATTCTGATCATGTATTTAAAGTTCAGTTCTTGGTTTTGTTGTCAAGTGAAAGGGAATTGACAACAGAGACATGAGTTGATCAAACCAGATTACTCTAGTGCAACTGAGAAGGCACATAGCCCAATAATATTAATTTTACATACCTAGTTTGAAAAGCTTATAATAAAATAGGTAAAGCTTGTAATAAATAGGTAAAATGACACAAGGAAGCTTGTGCAAACATTTTCAAAAGCACCATTTGCCACGTAACTTCAAAAAACACACCACACTGAATTACTGCATTGAAATGTTTCTGCATTGAAATAATACTCACAGCATGAGCCCACAGCTCTCTTCACTGAGAAAGCTCTCACAGCTCACAGCAAGCTTGACATATTTTGTTGGGTTGGCACAGCCTAGTTTTTTAGCAGTGGGGAGGGCCACAGAAGTGGCTTCTGTGACAAGCTGCTGGAAGCTTCCACAGAAGCTTCTGTCCGAAATCTCTGATGCCTCTGAAGATGGACACGCTGCTGGCTCAGTTAGAGGGGCTGGCAATGCCTCTGTGATGCCACATTTAAGAAGAAAATCAAAACAGTGCACACATATTTTTTCCCAGGGGTGGGAGGTGCCGCGGCCACCATGTCGGCACAGCCTGAGTCGAGCCCTGCCTGCCTGCCCGCCCCTGGCCAGCAGTGCTGTGGAAGGGAGGGCAGGAGAAGTGGTGGCTTCTCCCTCCTGGCACCCCGCTTGAGGAGAGGGTTAAATAATGGCAGCACCACGGCATCCCCCACTGCCCCTGCAGTGCCAGCTGGGCCGCTGGCTGGCAGTGGAAACATGGCGAGCAATTCTTAGACACGGAACCTGGACGAAACCAACCTCTCGGCACGGTGGGATCCTGCAGGAAGCTTTGAATTGGTGGAACTTGCTGGCAATGGCTCCTACGAGCAGCAGTTTTTCTTCTAGCCAGAGAAGAGGAGGTAGTGAGGGCATGAGGGAAAACAACACGGGATCACCAAGGTCAGGGGGAAAGAAAGAGGGGGAGGAGGTGTTTGAAGTGTCAGAGCCGAGATTCCTCTGCCAGTCGTGGTGAGGACCATGGTGAAACAAACTGTCCCCTTGTAATGCATGAAGTGCACAGGGGATGCAGAGATCCACTGGCAGCCCGTGGGAAACGTGCTCACACTGGAGCAAGTGGATGCCACAGAAAGCTGTGATCCAGTGGGAGACCAAAATAGAGAGAGAGGGCCCTGCTGCCAGAGACAGAGATAGAGAGAGCCCTTGCTCCCAAACTAGAGCAGCCTGCCTTTGTGGGGGGATAGAATATAAGAAAATAAAGATAGTGCAGAAAGTAATCTCACCCCTAAGGAGTTGCAGCTGGGCCAATGACCAAAGATTAGGAACAGGCCTGACTTTAACAGGCCACAGCTGTGACCAGTGAGAAGAAGAGTGCTATAAAAGAGTGGGTTGGCTAGTTGAGAAGGGACTGCAGGCAGTTGGCTACTTTGTGAGGAAGAGTCAGTGCTCTGAGGAGCTGCCCATGAGAAAACACTGAGAAGGTATGAAACTTTTGCAATAATATGACAGCAATTGGAATGTTTGTAATAAGATGACAACATGTCTTTAGTGAACTGCACCCTGTGGATGAATGACCCACATTACAAGAGTTTTGGGAAGACTGTCTGCCCATGGGAGGGACCCCATGGCATAGCAGAGGAAATACTCCTCTCTCTGAGTGAACAGAAAAAGATCTCAAGTGATGAACTGACCAAAACCCCCATGCCATCTCCCTGCACTGTTGGTGGGAAGGAGGGAGGGGCTGTGGGGAAAAAAGAAGTTTTAAAGGCTTATTTTACTTCTCATTATCCTCTTCTGACTCTGTTAATAATAAATTTACTTTACACCTTTGAATTTGAACCTGTTTTGCCCTTAGAGTGTTTTCTCCCAGTCCTCATCTCAACTCATGAGCCCTTCGTTAATTTTTTTCCCCCTCTCCTCTGCCCAGCTGAGAGCAAGAGAGGATGAGCAAATAAGACTTTTGTGGGTGCTTCGTGTTTGGCCAGTGTTAAACCACGAGACACACAGAAGACAAACTTTTTACTGGAGAGAATACACCCCTGCAGCAAACTCATTCATTCATCTTAGATTAGAAGTCCTCTAACTACCAAATACTTTATGCTCCTTTACACACAATTATACACAAAGACATAAGCAATGCACACTTTAGTGTACAACATGGTCTTGGAGCCACAAGTCGCTGTCTGCTCTTAGCCTAGTTCTTTTTCTGGGATGAAGCTGTTCTTCCTCACTTTGCTTTTCCTTTGTTTCTACTACTGCTATTCAAAGTTTTATCTGCTTCCATTCTATCCGTGCCATTTTTCATTTGAACCTCACAAATTAAATGCTCTTGCATTCATTTTGAGTATTTAATTCTCATCTCAGACCTGTTATCTCCATATTTGTGCACAGGTATTTCCTTCCAACTTCTTTCTTGACCACTTAGTTCAAGCATCCTTCTAAAATGTATCCTTGCCTTGCCCTTCATTTTTTCTGTAAAGCTGCAGCTTCCTCCCAGAACTCCCTGGCTCTTTCTGTGTGCCAAACAGGTTTGATGACATCATTCAAATATTTCTTTATAGTTTCACTTCAGAAATTTTTCAGGAAGATCAACTGCCTGATTCCCAAGCCCATGAAGCTCGTGGATGTGATCTCTTCATTTTAATGAACTTTTGATCAAGCTCCCACTGAACAATAAGTACAAAACTGCAGTGGTCTGGAACTCTCTGCAAAGAGAAAAAGTGTAAGAAATGTTTCCTTCCATTTCAGGTCCCCAGGCACTATTGTCTACAGGAAGGAAAACCAGCCCTAGGCCTAAAAGGACAAGGCACTGACAGTATAACCTCCAGTGTGCCTGCAAGTGTGACAGTTTTGATAAGAGACTTCTTATGGATAGAGGAATCTGTTTCCAGGATATGCTCACCTGTTCAAGCATATGGCTCCCATAACTTCACAAAGCCTATAAGGAATTAATATTTCACTTTTTGGAAAATGTTGCTCTTTACATCTCCTACAGAGCGGATGAGGACACTCAGCTAGTTTGTGTTCATTTGCAGGCTTAAACTCTAAATTGTAATCAAGCTGCCATAAAACTGATGGATAGTGTGGGAAATGGATTTATAGAAAATTCTCCAAGCCTGACAGAAAGCTCACATAGTGTGTATCTGTATGCAAACTTTGAAATAAGAAATGCTGACTTAGAAATGCCATAGAATAGGACAGACATTGTTGAGAGAGAAATGGAACTAGAAACAAGTTTCAAAAGATAACCCTACAAACAAGACTGGATACTTTAGAGAAAGAGAACTATGAAAAATGGATTATAGTAAGACCCACGAGAATTAATTTTAGATGATTGGCTTTAAAGCATTTACAGCATGGTGTAGCAAAAACTAGTAAGCCCAAGAAATGCTTATAATGTATTGTAATTAAGAGATAGTTGACTTCTGGTTGTGATGGTGTGAATTATAACACCTGTATTATCTCACCCTTCACATGAGACTAAAAATAGAATACAAGTTTTTAAAATGCCTCTCAGTTACCCCATCCCTAAATCAAAAAAGAGCTTAATCTGACAAAGGCAGAAGTCTGTGTAGAGAACAGTGAAAATAACCAGTATCTGAAAAAAACCCTCAAGAAATACACAGTCTGGGAAAGATACCCCCTTGTGTAAAGCACAAATTCTGTGTAGTAAAAAGTTATTTAGCAAACAGGTCCAAGCAAGTGCTTAGTTTTGCTTTCCTCCCTGTAGAAGATCTCTTTCCCAAGCAGCATTTCTACATGGTTCACATCAGAAGTCCAGTCATGATGAATGCAAAAATCATGACTGTTTGCCAAACAATGAGTAATGGCAGTAAGTATTCGAAATTAACATAAATATGCTTCACGAAGTAGTGGTTTGAACTTTTAAGATGAGCCACACTGTCTGAAGGTGACACAGAGTTGAAACTGGGTGTGCCTCCTTGCTTAAAGGAAAACACTCCTTTCCAGCCAGTGCTGCTTGTCAAGCCCAGCAGTGTACACAAATGGCCATATCCTCCAGGTACTTAAACATGCATGTTTAAATAACAAGTACCTATGGAACTCATGCACACAACTTCATTGCTTCTAACAGCAACTGTAGCAAACAGTGTATTTCACACAAGTATTTCTAGAGCTGATCCTAAGTCCTTCCAAATTGTCATTTCCTTACTTTCTTGCAGTACTATAATTAATGTTTCTTTTTGCATATTACCACTAGTTCAGTTTTGAAAATTTAGCTATATACTGCAGATCTTCCAGAAGCACAAGTTTTATCTGAGTGTGTTGTTGTTGTTTTTTGCTTTAATAAAGAGGTTGGGAAGATCTGGTCTTCCAGAGCCTGATCTACTTGTGCTATGAATGAAGTATTTTATAGTTCTAAGTGCCTGGCCCAAAGATTCATATAGAGTTAAATAAGTAATTATTGTATTAGACTCCAAATATGCATTTCCTATATCTTGTCACAGCACTCACTAAGCAAAATTTAACATTCATATTTCATCAGAGACATCTGTCTCTTGACTAATCAAGTTTCAGATGATTCTTAGTTTCACATGAAGGCCTACTTTCTGTTTTAGGTTTTATGAATTTGTATCTAATGAGTGGACTTTGGATGACAAGGGTTATGAATCATTGCTATGTTGTTTCTGTCCTGCCAGACAAGTGGAAAGAGAACAAATAGCCAAATAAATATTCCTGTGTCAATGCTAATGTTGATGGTTGCCTGGCTACTAATGACTTAAAAAGAACCCCATGAGCTAAACCCCAGTGGAAGGACAGGTGTGGCAGGTTGGTAAACTGATACATTAACAACAGGTGGGGGGAAGCCCTGCAGAAAAAGGCTCAAAAAGAGGGGAAGGATACAGAGTTAATTAGGGAAGTGCTGATTCATGAGCTACTCACCATACCTATCATCATCTTCAGTCTACTGCTTCACTTATGGAGCTGCTTGCTTCTGCTTTTAGCCTTCTTCCCTGACACAGGGGACTAATACACAGTCATTCTTTCTGAATCAGCTGGGTCTATATGATAGGTACCTAGCCTCAGAGATGAAAGCAAAGCTTCAAGAAAGAGAAAAAAAATTATGCACCTTTATTCAACTGATCAGAATCTAAAGATTTATTGAGCTAGCTGTCCTACTACTCTGCCTCTGTGTAGCACAGTGGACTGCTACACAGAACAACCAAATTGAAGCTGGGATGTTTCATGTTGAGCCAGCCAATAGCTAGAGAGCTGCAGAAATGTTAACCTTGCAAAATTAACTGGCTTTTTTCTTACCATTTATTGCAACTTTCTGACTGGTGAGAGAAATTTGAAAATCTGGCCAGTGTAAGGTGTTACAAAGCAGCAAGCCAAGGTGGGAAAAAGAGAGTAGAAAGAACTTGCTAGGTATCTCTTCCTTGCTCTGCTCCTACCCACCAAAAAAAAACCCAAAAAAACAAACAAGAAAAACAAAAACCACCTCCAAACAAACAAAAAATAAGGCAGGCATAGCCCTACTAACAGGTCATCACATAAGCACTGAATCTCATTACTGGATGAGCACTATATTATAAATACCCTGAGTTCTGTATGCTGATGTGTCTCAGGGATATTTACTTTGCAAAAGCTTACTGGTGAAGTGGAGTGGTGTGCTGTGAAAAAAAAAAAAAAAGGCAAGAACAGCTTGAAAAAGAAAGCTGTTTCTCTCATAAGAATTCATAGGTAACTAAAAAAACCCAGAAGAGATCTGAGAGGCCAAGCAAGCCACAGAACCATGGCAGATATAAAAAATAACCATGGTTGGGAGAAGCATCTCATGTAACCAAAGCAGCACATGACAACAGACTAGCTTTAATTACTATCGGTCTGTTTAAAAATACTTCCTGTCTAAATGCTTTGCTCTACTTTTAAAACAAATTGTTCTTTGCTCTTATCATTAGTTTTGCCATTATTTTCATAGACAAGGAAGACTGGGGGCAGAATTTGGATGGATGTGTGGGATATGCACTGCTGATTCACAGATTGCTGTCAGTAACAGTGAAGGAATGTGAAACTCCATACAGAATAGGTCAAGACATGAGGCCCGTGGTCCAAGAGCACCCACACCACCCAGCAGAACAGGTACAGTGTGCCCTGGCAATGTACACTGAACTAAGCCAAGATAAACAGAACACTAGCAAAACCAGTTCCTGGTACATTATCATCCCAAAAATTAAAAAGTTCCAGGCAGAAGCTCTATCTTCTTTTTGATGGAAAGTAAGGTGCTTTTTCCCTTTTGCCATACCCTCTGACACCACAAAGGATATTTTTTGTTGTTGTCTGTTTTGCTTTTAAAAGTAAAATTCTTCTCACAAGTTTGGTTGCAGCTCATCAAACAGCTCAAGAGGGCTGTTTTGGAAGGGCAATATAAGAGGAAGTGAATGGAGCAACAGTGATAGTTTTATGTACCCTGTGTGGCTGCACAGGCAATTTCCTTAAAATTAGGTGATTAAAAAAGAAAAAACACCAACAAAAGACACACCAGCATTGAGCCAGCTCAAAGCACCTTACAGGTTTAAGGAAAAATTTGATTTTGCACATATAAATGATAAATCTGCCACAGGACAAAAGGAGATAGTGGAAAAAGACAGGCTAAGGGAAAAGGTCCATCTGGAGCAGCTCTGACATCACTGGAAGGGAATGGGGAGGGTAAATCTGAGAAAGGGTGCAAGTGGACTTCAGTTCCTGACACCCATCACATCTCAGACTCATGGCAGAGTCACTTTTTAGTGTGACAACAGAAGTCAAAGCAGAAAACATGACTGTGCATCTGTGTACCCATTTCTGGCCAGTCATAGTTTTACACGGCCCCCTCCCTACATTAAAAAAAAAAAACAAAAAAACCAGCACTAAACAAAAATTAAGTAAATAAATTGTTTTACATACTGCATCTTGGGGATAGTGAGGGCTGCTTTCTGGTATGCTGTATTTAAAACTTCAAAAAGCATAATATATCAGAGCAAGAGAGACTTTGAGCACAGTTCCCATAGCAATCCATTCATCAAAAGAAATCAAGAATCTAAAACAATTGGGTATGGTATGAATTGCCCAGTTTTTTTTAATTATAGAATTTCACTGTGCACAATATTCTTAGAAAGTATGGGAGACAACCTCACTGTGTAAGTAGTGCTTGGAAGCCATGTTTGAGCAAGACTGATGCAAAGGAAGTGTTTTCACCTTGCTACATAGCTTAAAGAATAAAAAAAAAAATCAAGTATCTTTTGACCTAAAAACACAAAGACCATCCTTGGAAATTGACGCAATTCTGCACCAACAAAAGTGGTAAACCAACCCTCAAATCTCTTCAGGAAAACAAATAGTGTGATTTAGAAAGGAAGGAGAAAACAATACCAAGGTAGCTCAGAGGGGAAGGGGGGAAGACCCAAGGATACACATCAAAAGCTCCAATTTCAGTCACATGAAATCACCAAGTATACCGTTCACAGGGACACGTAGATACCACATTTAAAGTATCTCCTTGGGTTCACAGCTTGTACCTGTCAAAGATTCCAGGAGTGGGATTGTTTTGGTCCACTTCCTTAATGTTTTGTTTTTCCTCCCCCTTCACCTAGAACTTCTAAATCAGAATTAAAGCTCTGACTTTTGAGACCATTCAACTAACAGTATAACAAGGTATACGATTTCCCTTCTTACTTTTAGGGACTAAAGGCTTTGAGCATCTAGCCTAATCTGAAGTTCATAACTTAATAAAGATGCTTATGAGCTGGCTGAACCTTTCCAAGATCCGAGGGAACAGAGGCAAGAATGTTTCACTGCAGCATGTGGCTCATTCAGATTTTATCAGATCCCCACTTTTTCATTACTGATGTCTTAAAGCAGTAAGTAATAGGAAAGATGCTCCTGATTAGGTATTAAATTGATGTTACAGTATTTTCATATATGAGAAAAACTTCATTCCTGTCCAATAGGCTTTACACTGACCTAATACTGTTTCAGTGACCATAACTGCAACATACAACACCTTAATTTAAAATAAACTAAGTCTTTTAGCAAGTCTGAGTGTAGAAGATCTACTACTCTTCTGACCTGAGGCACAACTTGGCTACTAAACTTCAGTTAGCCCTTATCAGTAACTTAGTTCATGAAAAATCAACTTCTTTACTAACATGCCTCAAGGCAGCCTATGAGCTTCCTACAGTGTAGAAAACATAGCTATGAAAACTAAGGAATGACAACTTGGCCACATTGTATGACTGGGAAAGATTGCTAAAGACTGAAAGTCCTGCTAAAGACAACTAAGAAAAAAGTGATGCACTGACCAAATATTATAGTAGGATTATTCAAGTGAGGAAGCCAGACAAGATTTGGTCCAAGTTTTGTTTCAGTCTCTCTAGCTATTTACAAGGTGGTAGTGATTTCTTGCAGCATGGCTGGCACAGGTAAAGCTTGGCTCTTTTCACCTAGAAACAGTTCCTCTGCTAAAGGGCAATGTTGTTTAAGTTCCTGCAGGCTTACGAATTTGATAAATACTGTGGCAAAAAAAATCTATCAGCCTGTAAAGATGGCAACAAAGCAAAGCCTATGTGCCTCCCTCCCTACCTCGTAATCCCGGTGGTTGCTGAAGTGCGTAATGGGGCGATCTTTGCGCAAAGGGGAGCAGCAACAACCTGATGTATGCAGCTATTTTTTACCCCCTCCATAGGCTAGACAGTTCATGGTCTTGGATCCGGAATCTACACAAAAACCCCCATGTACCTACACCCCGACTTGAAACCTATGGACGGGAGTTACAGGTGCTGGGAACTTAAAAACAGCGAGGGAAGGCCGAATCCAAGCTCTCTGAAAACGGCACTTACTGCCGGCCCTTCACCTCCAGCGAAGTTCACAGAACCCCACAGGGCTGCATTACAGGCAATACTCAACTCTAATTACTGTTGTGCAAAAAGAGCTCAGGTGCAGGTTATGGCATAAGCCGCCCAGTCAGTCTGAAAAGTAATTAGGGCAGATGTTCATTAGGAACTTCCTAATGAATGTGTTAACTTCGTTACCTTACTCCAGTAAACTTTCTTACAGGTACATAAGGCAATTTACTAGAAAGCGCGCGGGGAGACGCAGCGAGCAGCAACCGGGGAAGAGAGGGTGGAAATAATAAATGAAGACAGCAAATAGACGGCGGACAAGGGCAATTTGACTCTTTTTGGGAAGTTACGAGGGCTCCTGTCCTTCAGGGTGCCGCCCAGCTCAGAAGCAGGGGAGGGCCGCCGGGGTCCCCGCGCCGGGCAGTCCGAGCGGCCGCGCTCCCTCAGGGCCAGGTCCTCATCCCGCCTCCCTGCCCCGCCGCCCCCCAAGGCTGCTCCCCACGCCCGTGGGCTGCCGAAGGACGGAGCCCACAACGCTCCGCCGGGAGAAAGCACACCGTGAGGGACGGAGAGGGGACCGCCAGCCCCGAGCCGCCCTCGGGAGGCGCTGCCCCGGGCACACAGCCCACTGTGCACGCAACCCACCCGCCCCGGGCTGGCCACCGAGCCTCCCACCTTCCGAAAGTAGCCGTCCCCCGCCGGCTCCGCCGCCTGGTGGGGCAGCAGGGCGTCTGTCATCTTCGGGCGGGCCGTCCGTCCGTCCCGTCCGTCCGTCCGTCCGCCGCTGCTACGAGACGAGCTCTTCTCGGCGAAACCACGACCCTGCGGAAATGCCCCCGCTGCCCCACGGCACCGCCCGGCCCCACCTCCGGTGGTGGCGGGGAGGAGCTGCCCCGCCCCACGGCGCTGCTCCTCCGCCGCCCAATGGTCCTGTCGAGGTCCTTGCAGCGACCCCCGGGCCCCTTCTCCTCGAAGCCCCGCCGGGGTGGCTGAGGTGCCCCTCGTGCGGAGACGGGCGGTGGCTGTGGCTGACTGAGAGCGGAGCCCGGTGGCCGCTGGCGGTGGTGGCGGCTCAGCTCGCTCCTCCTCGGCCCTCCGGCCGCTCTCCGCTGGAGCGAGCGGAGTCTGGCCGGCCGCCTCGAAGGCACGGCTCGCCTCCTGGCGCTTCCCCGCGGCCTCCCGCGCCGCCGAGCCTGGCCACAGCCCCTGCGGGTGGCCACCCGGAGCGGCCCCTCCCGCCACCGTGGGGCCGCCACCGCCCCCGGGGACCGCCTCGGGGAGGCGAGGTTCCCCGCGGGTGGCTGCCCCTCAGAGCGGCTCGTTCCTCCGAGAGGGGCGCTCCCAGCCCCGCGGGTGCCGCCCGCAGCGAGGAGGATCACCGTGGTGAGCCCGGGGCCCACACGGGCACTTGGCACTGACTGCTTTGGGGTGGGTATTGACCCACGGTTCGCAGCAGCCGTCTCTCCCTGGCCCCTCTAGAGGCCTGGCCGCCCGCACCCTGATCTGTGTGAGGGCTGGGAGAGGTCCCGGAGCCCGGGCCCCTAAAAAGAGCAGCGGTACCTCAGTGAAAGGCAGGGCTGGCTCTGCTCAGGAAACTGCTGTGGCACCACCCGCAGCACTGCGGAGGTCTGCAGTTCGTGCTGCAGAGACCACCTGTCTGAAACACTCCCTTGTGTAACTGGTTTCACAAATGTTGTTGGACACAAATATTGGGATTTGCCAATATTGGTTCCTATCCCTAGCCGTGCCTAACCTACAGAGCTTGCCAATTCCAAATACTGGAATTTGCCCATAGTGGTCCCTACTCCTAGCCGTGCCTAACCTACAGAGCTTCTTGCACATTTAGCATTGAAAGATGCAATACTTCTATCAGTACTGCCAAACTTACCTTCCTCCCCACCTCCCCTGGCCTTATTTCTCTTTTTTCAGCTTTCTTTGAATTACGGTGTGGTTGTGTAATGCAAAAAAAAATTGGAGAACTTTTTTTTTTTTTTATCAAAGAAAAAATATCCTTAGAATTATATTCTTAATGGAAACAGTTCTTTGAAAATACTGGGGTCTCCAAAGGGTTCTGCAAGGCAGGCTGGTTAAACTGTGTGTCTAGTGCATGTTTTTAAGGAAAAATACTAGAGTCAGCAACTCAAAAATTGGGATCCAAAGATCTGCTGTCTCGAAAGCAGCTGAATTTTGCTTGTCGTGATTTTGCTCACTCTCACTTCACTATTTTTTTCCCTAATAATTCTAAAGATACTGGATGAATGTATCAAAATATGTATTAAATATGAATAGGTGAAAGTAGGAAATTTGCTTCAGTTTCTGATCTGAGTGTGTAAAAAGGTTTTAAATTGTATGGAATTAGACAAAGTAGTTATCTGACAAAAAGGGTTTTAAAATTCAAATCTTGCAAATGAGTATAAAACTCCAATGCAATACCTAGAAACTAGTTTAAGATGGTGAGTAATTTCCCAGTGCAGGCTGTGCTGATACAATCTGCCAATTAAAACAACATTAATGTAACCCTCTTTGCTGCTGTCACTGGCTTTCTTGAAAACTGATCTCATTGAAAGGCTACAGCTATTACTCCAAATAAAGTCCTGAGAGCCTGTAGTCAGGCCAAAGGCTCAGGTAACAACAATGATGATTATCATGGTTATGTGTAAAACACAAATTTGCAGAGATTTCTGCATGATACAACATCAAAGACACTTTTTAACATATGCTGGTGACAGAATGCAGCCTTTCTTCCTTGCTGGTGGATTCTTTGAATAAAGCAAAGTCAGCACATCTAGTGAGTTTCTACAGTAAAAGCAGGAGTCCAAGACAGCAGGCTCCCTCCCCGTTGTCAGTGTCTGGGGTATATCACCCAGCACCCTCACAACTGCCACATCAGACTGTGCCTTCCCCTCGCTCCAATAAAGGTATTTCATCATGACTGCATGATAAAGTGTTTCTTCACTAAGTCACTGTTTGCATATATAGTGAATGTGCTTTTTTTGCAAAAGGCACATACTGATTGTATAGTCTCAGAAGTGCTCAGCTGTGTAATGACTGAGTAGGAGTGCTCTCTGACCCTGGAATGTAAATTGCAGCTTAGAACATTCCAAAACCTGATTTACGCTCAAAACCACGTCCCTGCTCTTCATCTTCTCTCCAGTAGCTTTTTGGTTGCTGTTAGAATTCCTAAATAGAGTTGGGTTCATACCACGAATTTCCTCATGATTACTGCTTCAGTCAGAAGGCTTGGTTGCTGCATTGTAAAGATTGAGAAATATAGGCTAGAAATACAGATTAATGCCTTCAGAAAATGCATTATGTTGTATAGATACAGATGTTTGCTTGACATTTATTTTTAATATTCAAAGAGAGTCAATTCTGTGATCTGGTGCACTGGACATGCACTACCTGTAAGAAAGCATCAAATGCTTAAGAATTTGCATCTAAAGAATATCAGTATGTGCTGAGGCCTGAGCAGCAGGCCTAAGCCAGGGCTGACTTACAATCCTGGGCACTGGGTGACCAACACCATCAATATTACTTACCTAAAAACAGATGACCAAGACACTTATGCCAGCTGTTTAACACCAAACAGGCTGCTTTAGAAACTTTCCCATAACCTTGTGTAGTTATCTGCAAGAAATGTATAATTTTAAGAAACTTTCCCAACAGACATTAATAGAGGCTGGTTTGTATGATATTTTAGGGAAAACCCACCCAGCCAAGGCCTGGGCTCTGGCCCAGGGTGCCATCAGACCCAGGTGCTTCTGTGCTAAAAATATAAACAGATCTCTTTAACTGGCTGATTTGGGACGATAGAAACTGGACTCCCTTTCAGGGCGAATTTGGAAGCCTCACCTACGGGTGGATGCACCATGTAGGATTTTCCCAATTGACAGGAAGAGTTCTCCAGGTCCTCTCCACGAAATGGGGCTCACCAGCAATTGAAATTGCAGACTCTGGATGATGGCAAAGTATTTAGGCACTTGGTGATCTATCTTTCTCAATCACCGTTCTCTTTCTTGTATAGTAATGATTAGGTGCATTACTTGCTTATTTTCACTCGTTGTTAAAGCTGAGTTGTAAGCTTATTGTTTTATTAAATGTACAATTTTACTTTTGTGTTGCCTTACTCTTCACAGTAAAATGAGACCATTCTCTCCATCGGTGTCTGTGTCCTTTAAGTTGCCCTGTCAATTGGCAAAACAGTTCTGCATGAAGTGTTGAATCTGAAAGAATTGGTTCTTATCTCCGCATCTTCTCTTAGTTCTTTCCAGAAGAACTCATCATCTCGTTCTTTGCAGAACTAGGTGCTAACTGGCTTTGTGCATTTTCACAGATAAAGCAGCCAGGTGATGTAGACAATGACCATGCTGGAAACAGGCACGTAATGGCAGACCTTTGTCCCATGTCTTGTCCCACAACAGTAAAGGTAAGAGGGATGAGAACTGGGACCAGAATCTGAACACCCTTACCGCAGACACATATATATGATATATATGTATATATCTCTCATATGTTTGTATCACTCCACTCGTTCTCTTAATCCTCTTCTTCTTCTTCTCCTGCTACATCATATGAAAAAATATGTGAATATAAGAAACCCCATCAATAGTTTTCTCTTTGGCCACTGGGAAATAGTCCCAGTTTGGGGGATTAATTTCCTGCTGGGGTACCGGTTATGTATCATTCCATACCCAAGACAGGAATCTGGCTGCTCTCTGGAGAGACAATGTTTCTTATCTCCGATTTTACAAACCTTTTGGCTATATGGTGGTAGCAGGTCACAAGACATCTTTTGTCCCAGAGACCCCCAGGCTTACCAGTAAAAGCACGTTAGAATTATACTGTATGAAGGGAGAAGTATGCATCAACTCCTGCTGCTTCTCAAGGTTTTTGAATTCTGAACCTGACACATGGCTACACATGTCTGTTCCTATTGTTGTTGGCTTTGAATATTAAACTTAGATTACGACCAGAAAGAAAGATTTTGTCAGTAATCTTGACAGCCTGTAGCTTTATGTCAATAAATTTCACTGCATTGATTTAGTTGAGTTAGTGTCATCCTTTATTTCTGAAGATTGGAGTTCTTAATGAGCAAATATCTGCCTACTGTAAGCAAGTACTAGGTGAGGAGTGAGGAAACATGATCATAGGTCGATTTTTTTTCCACTCTCTCTCCAAATACTATTTGTGGGGAGGAAAAAAAAAAAAAAAGATTGCAAATTGCAAAAACAGGGCATGAGGACAGTAGCAGCAGTGATGTGACTCTGCTTTGAGACTGTTACAAATTTACTAGATAGGGTAGAAGATTTCCTTACCAAGAAATTTGCTGAGGAACAATAAAATTATATGAAAATGGTACAAAAACTCAGTATCAGGACTTTGGATAAGCACGATATGATTTGCTGTAGATGCAGTGCTCCACTGCTGCTTGTTCACCTCACAGGTATTAACTGCAGCATTATCCTCACTGAAATCTCATTTACTATTAAATAACTAATATGCTGTGCCTGTTCTATTGTGAAAGCACATTGGAAAGAAGACATCGCAGTTTATGTGGAAACTAAGACCAAACATGGGCAAAATCATCACCACTTTTCCCAGCTAATGCCTTGCCTTTAACTGAGATCGATTGATAAAAGTCTGGGTATTTGAGAACAATATGTGTTATCTCTTTACTTTCCAGTCTTTTAAAGAAAGAAAATTAGCACTTTGGAGAAGCTAAGGCAATGCCTCAGGGGCTGACCTTCAGCTTACTGTTTTGTCAACTGATACAGCAGCCCTGTGTTAGCAGGATGAATATTCAGGGGAACATTCCCATTGAATGCAAGCTAAGGCAGAGAGTTTGTCTTATTGTTTGTAAAAATATGGGATTTTTATACTTCCTGTGTTTATCATTTTTTGGTTTTTCTTTATTGTGATTTTTAAAACCCTTTAAATGAATCGAATTTTTGCTTTTTTTGCAAATTCCCGTGACTTGCATGACTTAAAACTAATTAACAAATATATTTGAAGAGGTGGTCTTAAATAATACAACAAAACACATAACAAGACACTTCTATGCCTGATCTTCTCGATGAACCAATGCAGAACCAGATGTTGAAAACTATATATTGAAAACAAAAGCCTGAAGTCCACCTATGTCTTTAGGGCTCAATTTCAGCCTTACATCCACAGGCAAATATGTGAACTTTCATTCAAAAATGCAGAATTTTTTTTTTTTTACCAGACAAATTTCTGTAAAAAAGATTTGAAACGTAAACTATTCAGTTCTACTAATATTTTAGTTTCATTCCAATTAAAAAAAAAGAAGACATTGGAATTATTGTCTTCTATAACAGCTACAAATAGCAATTGTCACCTAATTTAATAATTGTAAACGACAGAGTTTATCATGGAAAAGGAAATACCGCTGGAATGCAAAAGTGATTGTAATCTGAGAAAAGACTCAGTATTTGATTACCTCAACTCTTCGAACTGATCAGACAAAACACTCAAATGATTTTCTGTTAGCATTGTGCAAAAAAGGTTTATTTAAGCCGGCGTGTTAAGTCAAAGTCACACAGTATCGACTATTCAGGAACAATTCTTTGCTAAACAAAAAGAAACAGCAAGTATGCTAACAACTCGTTTGCCACTGTATGTTCTAGCTAAGTGCTTAGTAATGATGAGAAAAGAATGCAGATAGTGTCTGTGGCTTCTACTGTATTGTTTCTAAGTGAATTAGAGACCTGAACGAAACAGAGAACTCTCTATTTGCATGGAACCGTGTAAATATTTCCCATGGAAACCTGAAGTCACGTGAAACTCCGGCAGTTTCACTGCGAAAGAAACCAGTTCCATGTAAACAAATGAAGAGGAATACTGGGATGGAGAATACACAGAAGTACCTGTTAAAGGAAAGAATCGCTGAAGATTCTGGTTTGATTTTATTTTCAAGGATTTCAAAGAAACTGGTGATACTTTAAAAAGTTGTGGACTGATAGAATATTCAGCGCAAATCGAAGCGTTTGGTTTTTGGGGTATTTTTTGGGGGGGAAGGGGGTAACAGTGGAAATCAAATCCAAATTTTGAACACTTGGGTCCTACTGGTGAATACTGGTCTTTGTACAAAATACATTCAGTAAACGTTTCTCTCTCGATACAGGACTTCCCGAGGAGGTTCAGAGATTCCTGAAAGCCTTCAGGGATGAAGCTCTTTGAGGGAAGGTTTGAACACCCAGACTTCTGCCCCGATTTCTGTGCAAATTCTTCTTGAACAACGTGGTTAGGCAAATTTTGCCATGCGTACAATGCTTTGCTTAAGTGTACAATGAAATCCGCAACTCCGTTGATTTTGATTCAGGGTGGAGCCCGCTTTACACCTTGCTTTAGATGAAATCTGTTGGTCAGAGTCGCTGCTGCCCTTTTCCTAGCCCTGAGTGTGAGGAGGGCTGATCTGGTGCACTCGATGATTCGAGGGAGTTACCGCATGGCTGTCGACGACCGGGAGTTTAACATTATGTGGCGTGGCTAATCTTTAAAGACACCACTCGGCGTTTCGGACCGATGATGTGGAGCCGCACACGGCAGCTCCGCAGAGGCTGGGTCTTTTCCAGACACACACGGTTGCGCTGGAGGGCCCCGTGCGCCCGGACAGGCTGCGGCCCCCGCCATGCCCTCCCGCACAGCGGGCACCGAGAGGGGCCCGCAGGGCCGCGCTGTGCCCGGCGGGCAACCCCAATGCCGCCGTGAGGCGACAGGCGCTGAGGGCTTCTGGGGCACTCGGCGATGCCGCTGCTCCCGTCCCCCCGGCGGTGCCGGGTGTCGCTCCCCGTCCCCCCGCGGGGTCCCGGCGGTGCAGGGTGTCACTCCCCGTCCCCACGCGGGGTCCCGGCGGTGCAGGGTGCCGCTCCCCGGCAGAGCCGTCCCGGTGCCGGGCGCTGCGCGGGGCCGGCGGCTCCGCCTCTTCTTGTGACGCCGCCGCGTCCCGCGCGGCCACCGTCGTGTAAGATGGCGGCGGCGGAGAGCAGCGACAGCGAGGAGGAGGAGTTGGTGAGCTATGGAAGCGCGCTGCAGCCGCTGCAGGAGGGTAAGGGACGCCCGGGAGGTTCGTCTGCTCCTCCTCCCTCCCTCTGTCAATGCGTTGTGCTGGAGAGCGGCCCGGCGTGAGGCGCTGAGGCCGGGGTGTCCCGAAGGGCCTGCGCGGTCCTGAACGGCGTCCAGGCCTTACTCTGAGGGGCTGCGGCGTGTGGGCCCAGCGCAGAGCTGCTTTCCCTTGCTCCTGCTGCGTGGGGCCTTTGTCGGCAGCCGTGCTGTCCTGCGGGAGGATGTGGCCCAGCACAGGGCGAGCCGCCTGCGAGCGGAGCGGGGAAAGAAAGGCCTGGGCACCACAGCAGCTTTGCGGCTGTGGCTGCGATACCCCGCGGCTTGTGCCGGCGGTGGGTGCTAGTCTTGGCTTCTGTCCTCCCCACCGCCCCAAAAAAACCCGGTACAGTTCAAGTGTACGCAGGTCTGCTAATCTGACTGTCTGATGCTTATATGGTTGAGATGGACAGGGGCAGGACTAATGTACAGTAGTGACTTCCAAGTCTGTGCCACTTTATTCAAGAAATAGTGTTAAAAAGAGGTGAATGTTTGTGCCAAAGTCTATGGCTTTTGTGTTTTGTTTCAGTTTATACACTTTTGATGTGTAATTTCTCAAGCAGTTACTGAAGTGAAGAAATCCTGCCAGAGGTCTTGCAAACTTAAAAACTAAAAGTTTCCTTTCACAAGAAAAAATCCAATGTTCTCAGGAGTCAGTAGAATTAAGGATTTTGATGTGAACACTTCATGCTTTTCCTTTATCAATGGTATATATGAATAGTTACAATGGAGTGGAAATAAATAAAACATGATGATTTCCACGTCAGGGTGGCTAGTCTTGGATCTTGTTCTTACTTGCAAGGAAGAAGTGGCTTGTGGAGGAAGTGGGAAATGATTCCTGCATGTAAAGTCGTGTCTTACTTTCTGATTTATTTGATTGTAGGTGAACGAATTAAAAAGCCAGTTCCTCTTCAAGAGCAGACTGTTAAAGATGCCAAGGGACGATACCAGCGTTTCCATGGTGCATTTACTGGTGGCTTTTCTGCTGGCTACTTTAACACTGTTGGTACAAAGGAAGGTATGTTTTTGTTCCTGCTGTTCCTTATATAGTGAATAGTTGAAATTGTATTGCTGAAGTTATTTCTTCTTGAGTTTTTGGACTGTAATTTTATAAATATTTCTTTGATGTATCCTTAAGATGTAAGGTTGAAATCTTTTAATTGTTTTTGAATACTGTGTTGCCTTAAGTACCTTACTTAAATATTTACCTTCTTTACAGGATGGACACCATCAGCTTTTGTATCATCACGGCAGAAGAGAGCAGGTAGAACTGTTCTTGGACCAGAAGACTTCATGGATGAAGAGGTAAATCTAGAAAGGAATTGAAAACTTGTGTAAATAGTTGCCATGACAGCAAAAATTGAAGTAACTTTGAAATTACTTCTTGTATACAGTGTTATCCTAGTAGGTTATACAGACTATTTCATAGGTTCACTTAAGAGGCTTCTGTGATGTTAGTATTAAAAAATAGAACCAGAACCCAGCCTTTACACTTTGTCAGAAAATGAAAATACTTTTGAAACTGTTTAAGATATTTCCACTAAAGTTACTGCAAAAACAACTGCATAAGTGGTTTGAGAAAATTAGCAAATATGAAGGTCATATGAAGGTCTTTACTTTACGATTACAGTAAGTAAGAGTTTGAAGAGTGTTTAATCTCTATGTTCTCATTTTTGTGTGCATTTCCAGGATCTTAGTGAATTTGGGATAGCACCAAAAGATATTACAACTACAGATGATTTTGCATCTAAAGCTAAAGACAGAATCAAGGAGAAAGCTAGACAGATTGCAGGAGTAGTTGCTCCCATTCCAGGAACCACTGCATTTGATGATTTAATTGGACCATCTAAGTAAGTGAATTTACATAAAAGTTAACCTAAACCATTCATTTCACTTAGAATTGTTGTATTGCTTAGAAAAGTAATGTTTGACCACTGCAATTGTGAGACTGGAAGATCCTGCAGTGGTACATTTCCTAAGTGGCCTCTACATGGATTTTTGTTTTGGATGTGCAGACTTGCACCAAGTAAACATTTAAACTGACAGGTAGTGTGTATGCAAATAGTAACACTTTCAGATTTGATTTTAAAGCAGGATATAAAACTAGAAGTTCAAATCTTATATATGTACATTATTTATCAACATAATAAAGGTGTGGTTTGAAGTAATTTTGGGGTTTGTTTCTTTTTTTTTTTTCTTTTTAGAATAACAGTTGGGGTTGAACTGTTACGAAAAATGGGCTGGAAAGAAGGACAAGGAATTGGCCCACGAGTCAAAAGAAAGCCACGCAGACAGAAGCCTGGTAAGTTCAGGGGAGTTCCTGAGTTCCTAATTAACTTTCTTGTTAGTAGAAAGTTAACATTCATAGACTGATTAGAAAGTTGATTTTAAACCCTCTTTTTATTTTTATGAATGTAATATGATGTTATGATGTCTCTTCCAGATCCTACAGTGAAGATTTATGGTTGTGCATTACCACCTGGACTGTCTGAGGGTTCTGAGGTACTGAACAGGGAAAGTGGTCTGTTGACTTATGTAAGAATATGTGATAACATTAAAAAAACAAAACAACTTCTTTAATGTCCTCAGTATTTTAAAATGCATTTTTAAATCTTCTTAAAAGTGTTTTTAAATACTTTCTATGCTTAATGTGAAGAAAGGTTTTAATATCTAAATTTCTTCTTTTGCTACATAAGAAGGTATAGTTCATACACAGTTCAGGAAATGCAAACTTGCCTAGGCTTATGTTAAGTGAATATTGTAAAAGCTCAACATACAGAACTTTTAGTCATATTTCCTCTCATAAACTTTTGTTTTGTACAAGGATGAAGAGGACGAATACCAGCCAGAGAATGTGACCTTTGCACCGAAAGATGTAATGCCTGTAGACTTGACTCCAAAAGAGAATGTCCATGGACTTGGCTATAAGGGTTTGGACCCCTCCCAAGCCTTGTTTGGTGCATCTGGAAGAGAACACCTGAATCTTTTCACAGGTGGTTCAGAAGAAACAAGCAATTTACTTGGTGATCTGAGACACAGTAAGGGAAGAAAACTAGGTATTACAGGTCAGGTAAGGACTTCTTTTAATGCATTTTATGATTAGTGTAGTAAAATCCACATAAATTTTGTTTTAAGTTAAAAGCTTCTAAGTCATTGCAAGAAATGTTAAGTGTGGTTTGAGAATAGGATTTTTGTAAAACTTACTTTGAAGATGTGGAAAAATCCTTAGAACTCTCAAATGCCTTCACTTACTGAAACTGTAAAAGACAACTATAAAAACTACCTGACTCAGTAGCTGGATGGATGGGAAAATGTTCTGTAGATGAAGTTAATAGTCGGTATGTTTTTAGTTTGGTTTTTGTCTATTGTGCTTTCGGTAATGCTGTATCTGTCAGCTAGAGAGGTTTTGCATTGCTCCAGGGTATTTGTAGTTCTCATCTAGAAGCACTGTCAGTTTATACTTTCTGGGAATTCTACTTGTTTAATGTCCCTGTTAACTGCCATAGTTTTTTCGTTTTGAGAGCTTAACCTGCTCTTAGTCAGATTGCACATGTTATTTTGGTGGAACTAGTCTGCTGTCCTTGTCTTGTACACACCAAACTTGCTGTTCTCCCCTGCCAAAGGAGTGGAATGTGTTTGCTTTTGTTGCTTTTGTGCTCACTGAGGTGTGGGGTTTTTCCCACCTTAGTTTCTGTGCTGTAACTGTACATTTTTCCCAGTGTATCTATATTTGTACTGCAGACTTCATATAGATGAATAGATATCTGTGTAGATGTGTTCTGATATGTGACTTAAAAGCTTTTACATTTTTGAGTTCTCATTTAAAATATGTATTTTAGGCTTTTGGTGTAGGAGCTCTAGAGGAAGAAGATGATGATATTTATGCAACTGACACGCTGTCAAAATATGATACAGTTCTAAAGGATGAGGAGCCTGGAGATGGCTTGTATGGCTGGACAGCACCGAAACAGTATAAATCCAAAAAAAGTAAGAACTGTGGTTCTCTTTAAAGAGTGAGTGTAATATGGGGAAAAAAAAAAAAAAAAAAAAGAAAAAGAAATGTAGTCTGTATTTGCCACATATTGTAATTTTCAGACTTGATATCTGAAAATTCAACTAGTCCTACTTCTACATTGAAGTGTTCAATTACAGAAATTATTTCCAAAGTCTTGCACTAATCTCAGTGTGGATTAAACCCTCAAAGCATATTTTCAAAAGGACAATATGTGCTGCTTTGTGAGATACAGTGCTCAGTTTCACTGAAGAAAACAAGTGATTGTGAATCACAGTTACAAAATATGGCCCAGCACTTAAAAAGAGAACTTTTTTTTAGATACATTTCTGTATTTTCAGATAATTTTTGTAAATTGTTGCTTGGTGCCAATTTATTTTTACTGCATTGTGTAAGTGCATGAAGTAGTGTTGTAATTTCTGGAGCAGCTGTTCATGTTGGTTGTACACATTAATGGCACTGATGGTGTCAGCTGTGCACAGTATGGATACTGCTGCTTCACTATAAGCCATGTTCAACCTTCAGCAGTCACTCTGGGAGCAGTTTTTAGTTGTCTTAATACTAATCCAGAATCAGAACCCTCCATTTTAAATGAAAGGTGGTGAAGACAAACTACAATTATGACTTATAATAGACAGTGACATATGGAAAATATTCAGGAAAAAAGCATTGCCTAACATGCATGTTTTAAATATTATATCTGCAATCATTTTTTAGGGCTCGACAGAGATTTTAAATATATAGGCAAAGTCCTGGCTGGTTTTTCCTTGGCATCAAAACCATCAGCTCCAGTCAAGGTAAGCAGATAGTGATATTTTATGATTAAGAATAACATAATTCATCATGTGAACTGTGCAGACTCTACTGCTTCTCGGTGTTTTTCTGTTCTTAGAAATAAATGTTTTGGTCAGCAGTAAAAATTGCTGAAGGAACAAAATTATAGCACTGGAGGGTATTCAGTAGAAACTTAAAATTAATCAGATTTCTGAAGGTATTTAAGCTTTTCCTGAATACTGGCTTTGAACAAATGCCTTCCACAATATTTGCTGCTACTTTCCATAAAGTTGGAGGAATAGTTTAATTTAACTTAAAAATTAAAAAAAAAATTACATATTTTGGTTCTAGATCTTTCATACGTAACATTCAGTTTTCTGTAAAAAGCAGGCCTTATGCTTTGTCCACTTTGCTATTTGATGACAATTTAGTTTCTTAGTCCTGCCTTCAGGTTTACATAATTCATGCCATATATGTTTGTATAAATTAGAATGACAAACAGTTGGTCCTCTTTCTGAGGAAGAATATTTGTGTGGCATGTCAAATCCTATCATATAGGGAGCACAGAGATAACCTTTTAAGTAACAGTTTGAATGAAGAATGTGGGGAAAAGCACTTTGAAAGATGTTAAAATATAGTAAGCATGGAAGTGCTCAGTAGGCCAATTAATTGATTAAATCATTTGACTTCAGTTTAAAAACAATAGTAAGCAATATTTAAAGGTGTTTTCTCAAATAAAAACAGTGCATCCTAAGACTCTTGTTAATTTTTCTGTCACTTAATGGGCATGTTTTCATATTTTTTCATAGTTGTAAATATATTGTCAATATATTTGTTCC
Organism: Hypocryptadius cinnamomeus; assembly: GCA_013400635.1. Lineage (NCBI taxonomy): Eukaryota > Metazoa > Chordata > Aves > Passeriformes > Zosteropidae > Hypocryptadius > Hypocryptadius cinnamomeus. Next base: position 19,294 of record VYZP01068465.1, on the reverse strand, counting down.
CAGAGTTTGTATTACAATGCCACTTACTGGTCTATAGGAATTGGTGGCTTGTACTATCTGTTTTTACTGCTAAGATGTAAATTGAGGAATTCTGAGGTTGAGCTGACTTTGTCTGAAACACATTTATAAGTTGCATACAAAGTTGTCTCTCTGTCTCAGTGGGTTCTTGTTTTGTTGCCCCTTTCCCCCCCAGATTTATCCACCACCTAGCCTGCCACGAAACTACAGACCAGTCCATTACTTTCGACCTGTGCTCACAGCTGGGAATGAAAGCTGCCACTTACAGAAGGCACTGCAGGAGTCAGCTGGGAAACTGGAGAGTGATCCAGCACAGCAAAGCAGGCACGCTTTGGATGCAGCTCAGAGGAGGGAGCAGCTAGGAGAGGCTGAGCTGAAAGGTACTAACATACCTGACCATGTCTTTGCTTGTGTTTCAAGCATGTTTGTGTGTTTTATAGAACAGTAAGAGTTTGGTCTGGCCTCGAGTGCTTCTTTTCTAACATAAATATACCCAATCTAGTTACCATAGCTAGTTACCATTTCATTGTTCAGTTTCATCTCAGCAGGAGAATTATTGATGTAACTGTCTGTATATTCATTTACTTATATATTTTAAAGACAAAAAGTATGTGTTGGATTGTGTTTTGTTGGGGAGGGTTGTGGCCTTTTGTGAATATAATAGGCTGTGATAATTTTTTCTGTAAAATGTTTTACTGAAATACATTCAGATATACTAAGAAGATAATTTGTAACTGTGGCTCACATTTGTATCTACAATAGTAAACTTTATCAAGTTATACGTAAGTAGCATAAAAGATGTAATCGTGGCCAAATTTTTATTTGCCATGTATGCCATTTTATTGTTAATTTCTGCTTAAGAGCATTTTATCTGAATTTATACACATGTGGTAGGGATTTTTCTTCTACTAAAGTGAAAGAAATAGTTCTAATTTTTCATTTCTCTTTTACTGCTTTAGGTCCAGCTCCTTCTGTGTTGGAATATCTGTCTGAGAAAGATAGAGAAAGACTCAAACAAGTGAAACAAGCATCTGAACAACAAATGAAAGCAAAAATAGTGTCTCAGCAGTCACCAAATAGCAGATTCCAGTTGGCCTCCCCAGAAGATGCTGCTCACAAATGGCAGAGGCTGCTGGGGGGGCAGTTAGCAAATGCTGGTTCTAGTGACTTCAAACCATTTGCAAAAAATCCAGAAAAACAAAAAAGATATGAAAATTTTGTGAAAAGTCTTAAACAAGGAGAAAAAGGTAAAATATTTCTTAATTTTTTTCCTTCCCCTCCCCCCCTTTTTTGCCCCCCAATGCATTTTATATTGACTATGAGTTCTCCTGAATTCCACAGCATTTCTCTCCTTTTACTTCTTTTCAGGACCAGTGTTAACAGAAATCTTTACTGATCCTTAGTCCTGTTGATTTCAAGAGAACTGCTCAGTTATTCAGTTGTCAGCAAGTCTTGATTTTAGGCATTACATTTCATACTTCTGTGATGTAGCAGAAGTTAAGTTCTACTTCATTTCCTGGATTTCCCTTGTTTCATTTGCCAAGGTACACTTCAGCTTTGGTCAGTGGAACAAGCCTTTTAATTTAGTTTGTTTCTCTTCAAGGAGCTAAACTGACAGATCATATAAAGGCAGAAAGAGGATTGGGAAACAGTAGAATCAGAAGAAGCCCCATACCCTCTGCACCAGGGGAAGATAAGAACCCTAAAGTGAATGAAGTATTCCACACTTGTCAAAGCTTGTATTGTATGTCCTTCAGATACTCACACTTCACTTATGTTCTGCTCAGGAAGATTTGTGACTGCAAAAACACAGCATCCATGCAGAGCTCTTACTCAAAACCAAAAAACATCCAACCTCCTTCATCATCTCTTTTCATGCTGTTTCAGTCTCCTTCCATTTTGTTGAGGTTTTTGCTATTAAATGATACTAAATTACACTAAACCAGGTACTCACAATGCCTTGTGGTGAGTTCTCCAGTTCTGTGATTTTTCTGTAAGGCATGAAAAGCTGAAATTGATCTAGGGAGTTCATCATCAGCCCATGACTTTAAATTGCCTTGAAATGAACTTTAAAAAAAAAGGGTTGGGTTTCTTCCAAATTTTGAAGTACACAGGGGCTATTGGGGAAGAAGAAAATGGGCACCAGGGAAATTTGACAGGGGAACACAAATGGTGACAGGTAGAAAACCTGGGTTTGTTGTTTTAGTTGTGGTTTGGGGGTTTTTTGAGTTGTTGGTTTTTAAAAGTCCTTTTCATTACATAAAATGAATATTTTCTGGTTGCCACATGGGGACAGACTACTTGAGCTTTGAATCCATAGTTCCTCTGTTCAGGACTGGGATTTTCCCTGGGTGGAGTATTCCCAATTATGACTCTAAGTGCCTGTAAGTAGTCATTATGATGAAAATGTAGAAATGCATAAATAACTGGAATGGTTAAAGGTCTGTTTTACTGTAAGTGTATTTGCTTGGCTGGTGTTCTTTCCTCTTCCTTTTGGGAGACAAACTGAACCTGTTGCTGTAAACCTGTGTGCCAACTCTGTATTTATCAGTGGGCACTTCATAGAGCAGAAAGCAAGTTACCAAAGCATAGCCAGGCTTAAATTCTTTTGTTCTGTGTTTTAGTTATTTCATAAAGCTTTGGGTTATACTTTTTATTTTAATCACCTGTTAAATCCATTAAGTATTTTGAACATTCTTTAAAGGGCAATGAGTAAGGAATCAGTTTTACAAGTAAAATTACTTAAAATATCAATTTTGCATTTGGCAAATGCTGTCATTCTTGCTGTCTTGAAAAACTACCTCCATTTATCAGGGATTAATACAGTTGAGATTAATACTACCTTTAAGATAAATGTTCATTAAATACTTGCAAGAATGTTATTGTTTGTTTGAAAAGTGCTGACCCAAAGTAAGCTGCCACCTCTGCTAAGCATTTCTCTCGTCTTACAGGAGAAAGACTGGAGCGCTTTTTTGACCAGAACATGACAGAGTGGGAGCGAGGCAGAGAGCAGGAGGAGTTCTTCCGTGCAGCAATGTTCTACAGATCCTCAAATTCCACGCTGTCTTCCAGATTCACCCGCGCCAAGTATGAAGATGATGTTGACAAAGTTGAAGTTCCTCGAGACCAGGAGGTATTTGCTGCCTACAGTCTTTTAATAATTGGAGCTGCAGTGGTTGCCTTAGCCCTGACTTTTTCTTTTAAACTCTCATGAAGATATGTCACTACTTTGTTGCCCTTTTTTAGCAGCTTTTGAAAATACTTGGTGCATACAGAGTAGTCTTTGTTAAACAGCATTTAAATATTGATGGATTTGTCCTGTTCATAAATCTTACAGCAGTTCAGTAAGTTTTTTTTGTGAGTGTAAATTCTGTAAATTAAATTAAAATTAATTTAATTAAATTTATTCAGTAAATTAAATTTATTTTGTAAATTAAAGACTGTAAATTTTGCACACTGAAACTGTATATAAAATACATTATATCTCTCTTTAAAAAAATTATTTATCAGCTATAAATGTTTGACTTTTTCAGAATGATATTGATGATAAGGAAACAGCTGTGAAGATGAAGATGTTTGGCAAGCTCACAAGAGACAACTTTGAATGGCATCCTGATAAGCTGCTGTGTAAAAGATTTAATGTTCGTGATCCATATCCTGAGTAAGATAATTGATACTTACATTTTTAAAACTTTTTATAAATTCTGAGGTTTTCATTTGCTTGATGTTTTCTTGTGTCATAAGGTAATACAGAACTGCCCAAAGTTTTTATTTGTGTCACAAAATATGGTGACCTCTGATAAAATAGGATGCATTTGAAGGACTACTGTAGGAGTTGATGTTGTCGTAGCTAATTTGAGAACTTTTCTGTGTTGAAAACAATAATCAGCAAACAATTTTATTTCTCTCTAGTTCTTCTGTAGTGGGTTTGCCAAAAGTGAAACGAGACAAGTATTCTGTTTTTAATTTCTTAACTGTGCCTGAGCCCACCACATCTGTAACTCAAGCAACAAATGAAAAGATCCAAGAGAGTAACAGTCTCAACAGTAAGTTTGTTGTTACTTTATTAATTTAGCTATACAGGAGATAATAGTACAGAAAAGGCTTTTTTTAAATTGAGAACCTAGCCACATGATTTTTTTTCATTAAAAAAACCCAAACAAAGGAATTGAAAATAAAAATTCAGTGACATAAAAAGTGAAGTTAATGATACAAAGCTAATTTCTGCTACCTAAAAGACATTTATAGGTCAAGTATTCATTAGAAAGATTTTAAAAATGTCAAACTGAAGAAGCAGAGTAATTTAAAGTCAAGTATACCATGAAATAAAGATCAATTTGGCATGCAGGTGATTTGGATATTTTGGATGTTTTAGAACCAAAGAAATCTTCAAGGTGGGATGTGTCAGATAAAGAGAAGGAGAAGAAAGATTCTATCAGTGAATTCATTAGTCTTGCTAGATCAAAAGCTGATGCTCAGCAGCAGCCCCCAGTGCCAGCAAAAGAAGAATGTGGAACTGGGACAACTGAAACTCCTCCCACTGTGGTGAGTTTACAGCAGGGTTTGAACTTAAAGGGAATAGCTGTAAACCTTGCAACCCAGAAATAAGATGGGTTAATGTATGAGTTGTTTATATGTGTTACTCTTATTTATGTATGTTAATATGAATTGTTAATATATGAATACAGATCAGTTTGCACAAGAGCCAGTTCAGGATGAGCAAAGGCATGAGATGGCACTTTGAAGAGCTTTGAGGTTATAACTCTGGGATGCAAGATGTTTGCAGCTTACTTCTGATTATACTTGAAGTAAGGTTTAAGAGAAGAAAAAATGTAGCCCAGTAGTCTGGGAGGTAAATTCAGTAACTTTACCACCACTCTGCTCACAGGGACAGAATTTATTTCTCCTTTCCTTAGAAGAGAGTGCATACTTTGGGGAGAAAGGTGATGTTTTCCTTTTGCTTAAATTTAGTATTATATAATTGAAGTTTGAATTAATGAATTAGAATTTATAATATCTGGGGATCTATTTTCACAAACTGCACTACTTTTTATAGGACACTGGCTTGGCTCCTCAGCATTTCAGAGCTTTACTGTTTGGGTCTAAGATGGTTTATTTCACAGCTATTGTGCCATCCAGATGCTTTGTAAATACCTGTCAGCATGCCTGAAGTTATTCCTTATGAGAGAGACATTGTTAGTTTCTTTAAGGTTTAAATACAGTGTGTTGTGATGCTGTTTAGCAGGTAGCTGATGAAGACAAGAATCAGGAGGAGGAAAGCAGACGACCACCCATGGACTTATTTAAGGCCATCTTTGTGAGCTCCTCAGATGAAAAATCATCTTCCTCTGAAGAAGAGAGTGATGAAGAACAGCAACCAACTACTTCAGAAAGACAGTCAGAAACCACCAGGCAAGATGACGTAGCAGACAGTTCTTCCTCTAATTTACAAGGTAGTACTTACTGCAAGTTCATTTGTATGCAACATAAAATCAATACCTTGTAAAAGTTCCATTTTTGAATCACACAGTCTCGGACTGTTAGGACAGGGCTATGCTCCTGTGCAGATCATGTGGGATTGGTGGAGCTGGTTGTGTAGAAAATGCAAACAATACAGCACTGAACAGGTCCTTGCATGTTACAGTGTTATTAGCATTGCCATGTCCCCTTTGTGTGGAGTGTACAAGCAAACTGCTGTATGGAATATGCCTGTTATACAGTGAAGGGGAACACAACATCTAGTGTAACAACATACTTGAAATACTTTGTTCACTTACTGTCACAGTTGGTTCTATTAACATTTAACTTGTAGTGTTTATTAACCTTATACATCTCATGGAGCTTTTTATTCATTCTGAGTAATGGAAGAATAGTACTGTTACAAAAGGGAAGCAGACAAATACACTAATAGCAATTTAATTAATAATTTATAGTTTAAAAGGTAAATTTTGATTTAAAAGAAAAAAACTTAAAGCATGTTGACATGTTTCAGAATGTCAGCTACTCAGTTGGCCAAAGCACTTCATAGAGATAGAGGATGCTGATCAGTTTGCTTTCTTCAACACTTCTTGGAAAAAGTATTTTCTTATTTTCCTTTCAAATATAGCAAGTTTTGGTTTTTTTCATAGAGACTGTGACTGCTGCAACTGATTCTGGCATTTCTTCGTTGCCTACTTCAAAGCAGGAGCTGGATGCAACAGAGGAATTTGGACCAAAGTTGCCACCAGCTTTTTCTTCTGGTAGGTTCTGTAAGCATCTAGAGTGTAAATTCTGCACATTGAAATTGTATATAAAATCCATTATATTTCTCTTTAAAAAAAAAACATTTGGGAATAGGCATCTGTCTCTTAAATGTGTGTTATGTAAACAGGCATCACAAATGTTTTGTTGCCATGCTGTGACCCACCAACAGGAACCTCTTTGCCTGTGTACCAGGTTTGCTTTAACTCTATAGAGGTAATGATAAAAAATGGATGTGAAAATTCATTTTTTAACAGACTGCAAAGGCATGTAATTACAATAGGGATGTTGCAGGTAGGAGTTTTAGACATGTAATTTCCTTTTTAAAGTTAGGGGGTTTGTTTGTTTACTGTCATATTAGGTTAAATGTAATACAGAATGTAATAACCAAATTACCCTATTTTTGTTGGGCTTTTTTTTATTCTTTATGCATTTTCTTTGTACTTTAGGCACTACTTGGCAACAACAAACAGAGGTGCCAGCAACTTTTCCTGGGCCTAGTAGGAAAGAGAAGCAGAGGAAAATCAGAGAGAGGCACAAGACTAAGAAAGAACGCAAACGCAAAAAGGAAAAGGTAATAAATTTAAATACTGATTTTTGATTTATTGATTCTTTGATCTGCCTTTCAGAATGTTCTATTGTTTATGCTTGGTTGTAGAAAAAATATATACTGAGACTAGAATTTAAGCAACAGAATTTTGTTGATGTTTTGAAACCAGAAAATTATCCTGCTATGATGCTGCTTTTTCCATATGCACATATGTGACTAGAGGTGCAATATTGTGGGTGGTTTCATGTTCTGTGTGGAGGATGTCAGACACATTCTGGGAATTGCATTCATATCTTATATTCAAATAACTGTAATGAAACGACTGCTTTAGGGAGAGTTGAGTGCTTGGATTAAATGAATTTTGGTCCATACGTTTTTGTTTTTTTTTTTTAAGCTTAGTCTTAGTAGTGGAAAAGAGTCATTGATGGGTATTCTGTTTCAGTTAAGCTTTGAGTCCATATTGAAATTAACTTTTTTCTTTTGTTGACATTCAGAAAAATCCAAGTCTTCCACAAGGAGATAAAGGATTATTTCTGTTCTTTTTACAGAAAAAGAAGCATAAAAAGCAGAAAAACAAAGGAAAACACAAGAATAAAAAATCAGAAAAAGACAGCAGCTCAGACACTACAGATAGCAGTGACAGCCTCAGTGATATGGATACCACAGGCTTGTCACCTAAAGAACTTCTTAGAAGGTAAGCAGAAAGGTTACTCAAACACTTGCAAATTTTACAGTGAATAGAATGACAACTCATGAATTGATGTTTTAGTTAATGAACCTATTTGCAGCAAATGTGAATAGGCCAGTTTCTTTATGATGATAGAATATTGCTCACTTTGGTGAGGCAAGAGTACAAATATTAACCATTTTAATCTAGAGGGTAATTAATTTTGGGATAGAAGCCTCTTAAGGTAAAGACCACCAAATACACAGGTCTAGCAGAGCTAATGGACATCATAATTAAAGATGACTGATATTTTTAGAAGGTATTTTGAATAGGAATTAAAAATTGAACTAGTGCAGGTGAAAATCCGTATTTTCATTTACCTACTTCTCTTGGCTTGGGAACATTGGAAGAAGCATTGCCTGCCAAGATTCCATTCAGATCTGTTGTGTGGCACCAATGCTTCAGCTAGTCTGTGCTTCAGCAAGGGACAGTGAAGCAAGCAGAACAATACTTGAGTCATGTACATGTCTCCTAAATTTAGACTGTGCTATTACATTTTTATAAACTAGAGACTTGAAGATAGTGCTAGCATAAATGTGAAAATCAGGAGAGCACATTTCACAATATTTTGCACACACTTGAGGTAAAGCAGAACAAGCCTAACTGTCTCTAGTGCAGATGACAGTCAGCTTCAGAAATGTCCTGTGTGGAACAGTCACTGCATTGGCTTGTGTGTAGTGTCTCTGGCTAGCTAAGGAGAGCTCTCCAGGTGTTTGTTGGATACCACATCCCTCTGCTCTCCTGGCAGAGTGACTGGGGTCCAGGTGTGCAGTGGAATGGGCAGGTACCAACTGGCACCTGAAAGGACTCTGCCTGCATTCCTTTGGAACTGTATTGGTGTTTTCATATAAAAAAACAAACTATTACTTGGTTTCTGAATAGCTGAAATATGTTTTCATGCATTTTGCACAAAACAGATTTCTTTGTACAAGCAGTTGTTTTGGAATCTTCACATTTGCATGTCTCTTATCACTGAGAAAATGTTTGATCTGATACAACTCAGATCTCTCTCTCTCTGCAAATAAGGTTTAAGAAACTGCTCAAGTAATGAAATGTTCCTAATATGGAGTGTGACTGTTAGTTACCTTTTTCCCTTTTTTCCTTCTTTTCAGATTAAAACAACTTCAGTATTGAAGAGCTCTCTTGCATTCTTCAGTATTGTGTGACTTGATCTCAAATTTTTGATCTCCTCTGTGATGGTAGATCAGTGGTGTATAATGTGAAGCACTATAGATACAGTATTCATATTGAATTTCTTTGAAAGTAAATGTGCATATGTTTATGATGTTCCATGAGTTCAAAATGTATGGATTATAGAACATTGAAAAGACCCCTTTCTGGGCATAATAATCTGAAATACTGCAGGCTCTGTTTTATTTAATAAAACAAAGCATTTTAATAAACTTTATTATTACAAGTAAGTTTTGTACAGTGATAATTTGTTATGCCTAGGACCTCTAAAATGCTGGAGAGTAAGTTTCAGTCAGAGTTAAGTTAGGAAGTTAAAACTAAAGCAATGTAAAATTTTTATTGGATGCAAGGATTTTTATTGAATCTAATGTAGAATTTCATATCACAGTGTTTGAGTATCCAGCTGTTATTTTTGCCTCTCCAAATTGTATAACATTTACTATAGCAGCTCTAAACCAATAATCTCTGACAGAATCACAGAATGTGCTGAGTTGGAAGGGACCTATCCGGATCATCAAGCCCAAGTCCTGGCCCTGCACAGTTCATTTCACATAAATTATCACAGCTAATGAGCTAAAAGATGATGTATGATTATAAACTGCCTCATTTTATGTAGTTACAAAGAAAACTGTTCATGCTACTTCTTGTCCACAGCTGTCATGTCGTAGAATAATTTAAATATGAGCCATGAGATGATACTGAGGTGGTGGGGAGCAGCTCTGGGGCAGCTTGGAGCCCAGGCAGGAGCTGTGGTTCAGGGGCTCGGGGGGGGCTGGGCCCTGCCCTTGAGGAGGTGGGGGACTGCTGGCAGCCCAGGCATGGAAAGCTCTCTGTCACTTTGTGTGGGGTTAATGCTTGTGGCAGCTGGTGTTTGGTAGCTCTGTTCACACAAACACATGCTTCACAGTCATGAGCAAACTCCCAAATGAGTGAAGAAAAGACTTTTCAAAATATCCTTCCCAAAATTTGGGAAACAGTCTTGGCTAGAACATGTGGCCAAAGAGCTCGATGTGCTGTGTTTTGATGGGCCAGAATCAAGGAAACAAGTGTTTGAAAGACTTGAGAGACTTCATGAGATTTAAAGATTTTTTTTATTGAGAGGAAGAAGAGTTTGGAAACAAATATCCAGAAAAATAAAAACACAGCCCCATCCATCAGCATTTTTTCTTCTCAACCAGACTGAGTAAATCTGCTCCAAGGTAGTATCAAGGATGTGAACTTTGCTGTCAAGTGGAATTTAGGATCCATTCTCCTGTGGTTGCTGCTTTCATACTCCCCCTCGTGGGCTGAACTCAGGTTATGTGAACCCCTGAGTGCTGTGCAAGTGACTCTGCTAAGCAGATTGCAGGCATTGAGATCTGCATGCATTCAGCAGCCACGACTTAATCTAAGAATAGGTAATGAGTAGTGCATTAATGTCATGTTAATTCAGATGAAATAATTTAATGAAGTATCTGAAATGTTGATTTCCTGCTGTGCAGTGCTAGGTTTCTACCATAACCAGAAGCTTTTTCAGGCATACTGAAAAGGCCCAAGAAGCCCAAAAGCACAAAAGTCCAGAGAAGGTTCAGCTCAGCAGCATCATCAGCCAAGAGTTGTGGATGGCTAGCTCAGAGAAACCAGGAAATGCAGAAGGAAAAAGTCACATCTTTTAATGATGAGTAATTAAACACGTGGCAACTGTAAGCAGATATTGTAGATTGGACATTTAAAAATAAGTGTTTCAGTGTGCTAGTCATGACATGTACAGTTTAATAACCTTCCTGCTTTGTTTGAACTCAGAACTGGAACTTTTATTTTTCTGCTTTGTCTGAACTCGGAACTGGAATTCTTATTTTTCTGTCTTCAGCAAAATGCTATTCAGCTCTCTTACATGTAAGTAAACTGAAATCAACCCAGAACTCTAACGCAGAAAATAAGACAATCCATTAATTTTTTAAAAGTATAATAGATCCTTGAATGTTCTTTTTGCTGAAAAGGCTATAATGTGCCACTTGTCTGAAGTGTCTAACTTCTGTTTAAGAAATTTTATCTCTCTAATTTTTATCTAAGGAAGTTTTCTTTAACACTGGTCGAGCAATACTTATTTTTCAGAATCTATTTAAAAGTATTTCCCTGAGTATTGGGAACTTTCTCACAGCAATGTACAGGCAAGATTATGTAGAATATATTAAGACCAGCCTAATTTTCCCCCCTGCAGGAACAGCTGAAGCAATTAGAATTCAGGAGAGTACGGTGGATTTGGATCATGGGGACTAGGCCAGCCCTGACAATTTTCACTCTGGCATTCTCTTTTTTTTCCTTTTGAAAGAGCAGATACCAAATGACTGGCTGTACTGAGAAAGCATTTGAAGTTCTTGACAACAAACAGTATCTCTGTGAACTGGCAGTGCACATATCTTTTGGAAAACAAAGATTAATTGTGCATGCAGCAGACAAAGACTGGGTAAGTCTGGAAGGGCAGTTCTGACTGCAAGACTTTTTTGACTCGATAGAACAAGAACACACAGTAGCTTTGATCTTTTTTTTCTTTGATCTTAGAGACATTCCTAATCATTCTGTGTCAGTACATTGACACACACTGAGAAAATAAGTGAAAAAGTGAAAAATAAATTTACTTTCAAGTTTTGCCTGTTATCAAGGGCTGCCAAGTTAGCAGGATAGCTCCTTCCAGTGAAAGCCCTTGTGAGGGAGCAGCTCCAGATCTGACACTTGGTGTCAAAAAGGGCAGTTACAGTCAGAGATACAAGGTTTTATTCCCATATTGAAGAAAAATGAAAGAACACATGAAGGGAGTTTATGTTGCCTACTTTCTGACTGATTCTAAAATTTCTTAGTACTTACACAAACAAAAATCTGATTGTGGAAATTAGGTTAATCATGGAAATGGAAGATGGTTTACCTAGGTGAAGGTATGATGACTGTTCCTGTGATACTCTGAAATGTGAGTTACTCTGCATGTCAGCAGTCCTCATGGGTTTTTGTGGTGGGTGCTTACAGTCAGGTGGGCACCACAATCCATTTGTAAATCTTGATTTGTATTTTTATATGTTTTATTAAAAAACTTCCTAGAAACAGAATTGTTTGGGTTGGAAGGAGCCTTAAAGAGCATCCAGTTCCAACCCCTGCCATGGGCAGGGAAACCTTCCACTGTCCCAGGCTGCTCCAAGTCCTGTCCAGCCTGGCCTTGGGCACTGCCAGGGATGGAGCAGCCACAGCTTCTCACCAGCCTCACAGCAGAGAACCTCCTCCTAATACCAATCTAAACCTACCCTCCTTTAGCTTGAAGCCATTTCCTCTTTTCCTGTCACTTCAGGCCCTTGTCAATACTCTCTCTCCATCTTTTCTGCAAGCTCCCTTCAGGTACTGGAAAGGCACAATTAGGTCACCCCAAAGCTTCTCTAGGCTGAACAATCCCAATTACCTCAGTCTTTCCACAAAATAGACTTGCCCCAGCCCTCTCATCATCTTGGTGGCCTCCTCTGGACCTGATCCAACACCTTCCTGCCTTTCCTGTGCTGAGGAGCCCAGAGCTGGAGGAGTACTCCAGCTGGGATCTCACCAGGGCAGAGCAGAGGGGCAGGATCACCTTCCTTGACCTGCTGGCCACACTTCTTTTGATGCTTTACCTCAAAGCTTTATTTATGGGTTAGGACTGATTATGTTTTGAGTGTCCCACAGATACAACAGGAAGACAGCCCTTTTCCTGAAATCACTTAAATTAATCACTTGTGTGTAACAGGGTAGGTAGATAGAAGGTGATGGAGAAGTACCACAGCCTCAGGTTTCCCCATGGGAGGCTTAATTAGGATCTTTGGAAAAAAATTCTTCATATGAAGACTTGTTTGTAACAGGCTACCCACGGCAGTGGTGGTGCCATCATCCCCAGGGGGGTCTAAAGCGAGGGACTGCAAATGTGGCACTGAGGGATGAGGTTTAGTGCTGGACCTGGCAGCAGTGGGTTATTGGTTGAATTTCATCACCTTAGAGGTCTTTTCCAACCAAAATGATTCTGTGATAAATAAGCCAGTAGTTCAGTATGGGTCATCATCTCAGCACTTCAGCAGTCTGTGGATTGCTGCTGAATCAAAACAAAATGACATTTGAGTGGTGATGCCTTAAGTTTTAGCTTTTATATTTTCTCAGATCCTGTACTGCATTAGTGTATAACTCTGAGCTTCATATAAGTGTTAGTAAGCTCTCATTTCACATTTTGGTCAGCTAAACAATCCTTCCAGGCCTGAGAACCAAGGTCATCAACACAGCCTCAGGCCTGAAAAGTATAAATGTAAGTGACGTGGGGGGGAAGCAAAGCAGGGGAATGTGACTTCATTACCTGAAGCTATAATTGGACAATTAACCTCTGATATGTAAACAGACCAAACTTAACACCTGCCTGAGAAACTCATGACCATGGTCCATCTTGGGTGTAGTCTGCAAGGCTTTTACACTGCCCAAGGTGTGTCTATTGAAGGTGGAAGGAATGAGGGACTTGTCTTTACAAACAAACCGTGGCTCTGCTGGTAAATAGACAGATAAACAATGGGAAGGATTCCACTGACTGAAAATGGAATGAGAGATGGAATGAGAGAGATTTGTCTTTACAAACAAACAATGGAAAGAACCATAAATTCCATAGAAATTCCACTAACTGACACAAGGAAAAGACAAAGGTGTACCTTTATCAAGTACTTCAGCCAATGGGGAAAGAGGAAAATGTGGCTGGAAAATTAGGATGAAAAGAAGGCTGAGTCCTCCTAAAATCTGAGAGATCCCAGGGGAAATGCCCCATGGCCTCTCCTTTATTTGAATAAAGTTACAGGACTCCTCTGTCTCCTTTTTGGACATAAACCTCTGGTATTTGTGGATTAATTTTCCTGACAAAGGCCTTTAATAAATACCTGCTTTATTCTTTTAACTCTGTCTAGCCTCTGTTCCAGGTAGCCACTCCAAGGCATCAGTGGGATTTTCAATTATGAGAGAAATTTCCAGTTATTTATAGATAAATCCTTCAGAACATGAAGGACAGCAAAGGGAACCCCATAAATTTTGAAAATGTAACAGTGACAAAGGCTGGCTATCTGGTTCAGACAAAGAAAACACCAAGGATGTTTTTGGTGCAATACATCCAACAGTAATAGCACATATCCAAGGTAAAACAAATGACTTTCATGACTTTTACATCTTGTTAATGCAACTCTTGATATTTTAAAAAATTTCTTACTTAAAAAAAAGATAAAATTAATTCATTCCATTCAGTTTGAAGATCCTTACTTGAGAAAGGCAGAGTCATCTGTAAGACATTCAACCTAGCATTCTTCAGCATATGCTTACAAAAAGGAGATAACGGGCCAAAGTTAGACCAACAGTGATTGTTTTTTGAACAATAATTTTCCTTTGGAGGTAATTTTCCTACTGAGACCTCAGTTCTGTGAGGCTTCCGTTGAGGTCAGTGAGTTTGACATTCCTTAGAAACGGCTTCAGAATATATAAGCAGCCAAACAAATGTAAAGTTAGCTCCAGTGAATCAGAGCCTGATGATAATTCATTTAGATTTTAAAATAAAACGTGCAACAAATGGATTGTAACAATTAGAAGTCTGTTAGGTGACACTATCAGGAGATCTTTTTTCCGTGTCATTTTTCCTCATATGCTTTTGAAGAAAGCCATTCCCGTGCCAGAAGCCTTGCTCAGAATGATCTCCTGAGCCTTCACCCAATAAGCTCATTTGAAGTCAGCAAGAGGGAAACCATTATGTCAATTAGGGCATTGTTGCCATTTTAGGAAGGAAGGATGCAACAACAGAGACGTCAAATCAACTGTTAAAAATATTGATGGCATTAAATAAACTCAACCAATTTAGCTTTGCATTCTTAAAGCAATAATCACAGAGAGCCTGCCACCAGACACTGTAATAAAATTGCCTTTGAGGAATTAGGAATTACTTTGGATGGGAAATTCAATCTGAAACACCCCAAGGTTTCTTTTAAATTGCAGTGACTACAGCAGTGTTTCCTGTAAGAGATGCTCATCATCTTCTCCCCCCTCTGTAGATTTCAGGAAGCATTAGAGTTCTGGAACATCCAGATTTCTTTTCTGACTGCTTTGAGAATTGGACTTTAATCTAGAATTTTTTAATCTTTTCCCTCCAAATATGTGAGTTGAAATTTATGCATAGAGATAGATGGATTTTTTTTTTTTTTTTAATGAAAAATGGGTGAGGGTTTTTTTTGGTTTTTTTTTTTAATGTATTAAAATGCAGGTGGGTTGCAGGTGCTGAACAATTTCTCTTTAAACCGCTTTGAACAGAGAAACCACCTGGTTATTTGTTCCTTAATAAATGGGGTTCAGTCCTGCAAAATGACCTTTCCATAAGGCCTGTGCTGGCTGTGAGATTGTGAGCAGCTCCAGAGAGTTCACAGAACTGTTTGTGTGATTAAAGTTCAGAATATGCTCCTGATGCTTTGCTGGGTGGACACAGAGATCTCAAAGTTGCAGGATGCTCTTTGAGAGATTTGCAGTGGTTCCAACAGCTCACTCTTCCTGTGTTCTTCCATGTGTCGGGGGCAGCAATGCAATATCAGATTGCTGCTTTGCTGCTGGCAGTCACTACCTGTGCACAGCAACCTGGAACAAAAGCTCACAAATATGGGCTATAAAGACAGGAGAATTTTAATGTCATGAACCTGCTTCCTTGAACCAAGCATGTGAGGCTTGTGTCAGTTCCTCTTTTTAGCCAAGATGGAGAGGTATCTCAGTACTAATGGGTGATGTATCTCAACACCTATCTGTAGGACAGCTCAGATACACCTGAGTGACCACCCTAATCATACAGGTAATTAATTCATCATTTACAGGAAAACATGTTTAATTATTAGACATTTATGTCCCTCTAAATAAGTAAATTGAAGTTGATGGTTTGGGTTCTGTCTTAATGAGACAACTTGAATATTTGCTTAATTGATATATCCATCAAGAAGTATAAAAAGAAGAACATAATGGAGTAGAAGCACAGCAGCATGTTAAAAGATTAACTTAGCATTCACAGATATTCTAACATTAAATGGTTAAAAACCCCCTCCTCCAGTAAATACTGTACTGATCTGTAATAATTAGGAAAATGTGTATGTATTTGTTAGTACCCACAGCCCACACTACACATGGCAGTAATACACACCTGAAAAATGTCATGGATACTCTCAGCTGCTTTGAAGGAGCACAAGAACTACCATATTTGAAGCAGATTGTACTTATGATTCTATAGCAAGACAAGGCAGCATCTGTAACTTGGATGAATAAAGAGAAATAATCAGATTGCCCAGTTTGCCTGTGTCTGAGTGGAAGTAGTGGGGAGCTGTTTCTTACTGCCCTAGTTTAATTACTGGATCAGGGACAACTCTTGGTCCCTCCACAACACAAAGTGTGTGTTACTGCAAACCACTGCTGTCCTGAACAGCTCCTCTTCCCTTCACTGCCAGGGGCTCATGTGAATTTTCACACTGATCTAGTTGGCTGTTTTCTTTGGCACCTTCAGACCTGAACGCTGCAGTGAAGATGACTCCTGTACTGCTGCCACCAGATTAATCTGGGCTCACACCCTAATGGTGCCAGTTGAATTAGGCAACTCAAGTAATTAAACAGCAGTTCTATGGGGAAAAAGGTACCTGTGGCTTGGGGACATACAAATACAGATAGGTTTGTGAGTATTGAACCTGAAAGCATTTGTAAACTGAACTCTGCTTTTATTCACAGTTGAACTAACAATTCTGAAAGTGCCTGTATTTTTTGAACAAGATTATCTCCTTAATTTTCTAAATCAATAAAATTTTGATGTATTATTTCCATTTCGTTTTGTGTTGGAGTTTATGATTTTTCTTTTATTTCTCACGGAATTTTCTCCCATTTGTTGCATGAGAGATGGCAATGACGATGCTTGGGAAACAGATGTGGCTGGGAGGAGTGCAGCTGACTGCGGTCTCTTAGCTGTGGGGCTTTCCCTTGGGAAGAGCAGAGATCCCTGGAGATCGTGGCTGTGGTTCAGGGGCCGGGCTCAGCTCCTCACTCTCTCAGCTCTGAGTGCTCAGGGGTGGTTTTGGTGCCAGACCTGCACCCAGAGCATTCGCTGCCACCGCGGAGCTTTCATCCTGCTCTGATCGTACTCACTCCACCTAATCTTACTCTCGCAAGAGCAGCTGTTGGATCGGGACCTTTTCCAACCCCGACCTCGCAGGGAAAGGGACCCCGACCCCAATCCCTTCCCGACGGGAGCGTCTCCCGGCCTGCCGCAGCCCAGCCCTGCTGTCTGTCTGCCGCTGCTGCTTGGGGGTTTTGGCTCCATTCTAACGCGACACCCCGCAGGTTGTGGCACGGCTCCGGAGCGTTTGCTACCCCCCGTGCTGCCCCTGCGGCTCCCGGGGCTCCGCCGCGGCCATCCCGCCCTCCTGAGGCACCGCCCGCCCCTGCGCCTGGGCACGGGAAACCCCTTGTCCCTCCCTCCCGCCACAGCGCCCCCTGCAGCGGCGGAGGAGCCACGGCCCGGCCGCAGCCACAGCGCCCCTGGCGGCGGTGCCGCAGTGCAGCAGGGCGGGCGGGGCGGGCCGTTCTGAGGGGGCGGGCTGGGCCTGGTTCTGTCGGTGTGCGAACAGCGGCACTCTCTGTGGGAATTCAACTAGGCTAACAAAGGACAGTCGGTGACAAGGACCGGAGAGTTGTCACCGGGGCCGGGGGCATCTTGGCACTCAGCCGAGAGCACACTGTTATCTTTGGGGATACCCCTTAAATCCCTTTTAATTACATCAGCCTGTTGCATATTCATAGGCCCTTATGCATAGGAAACTTTTCCCCAAACTAGTTTACCTGTTCCAAGAATTGTTTAGCCTGGCTCCTCCTTGGGTCTGCCTTTTTAGAGCATGCAGATTCCTTGGTTGTGGTTTTAGTCCTTTTTTATCATCACCTGCAGTTTTTGGGCCTTGGTGCACACAGCCTTCAGAGGGTGAGTGCTGCTGGCTGGCAGATGTGTCCAGATGTGCTCATCCTGTGTGCATTGGATGTTATCCCATCCCAGCAGGCATTTTAACACAAGCACACTGATATCAGCTATTTCACTACTATGTCTAAGTTTAATTAACAACAGAAATAAAAAATATACCTGTGTAGCAAAGTTATTTTAACACCACGCATATAAAATCCATTTTAATATTTGTGAAAAGCCGGTATTATAATATGTATCGATAGCACCACGAACCGCGGCCAGCTGAGGCACTGCAGGATGAGGCCGGGCTGGAGCTCTGGAGGAAGTGTCGCCTATAAATGTCTGAAAAGCCGACATTTATGCATTTTCCTCCGCTCTCTCCGTGTGCTGTGCCAAAGCCAGGGCGGGCCCGTGTGCGGTTCTCAGTCCCGCACGGGGCAGGGCCGCGGCCGGCAGGGCGGGCGGGCCGGAACAGGCCCGACAGCAGGCCCGGGCCGCGCTGCCAGCGCTATTAATGCCGCACTGAGGCGGCGCTCAACGCGCGGCGCCGTGGCTTAGTTGGTTAAAGCGCCTGTCTAGTAAACAGGAGATCCTGGGTTCGAATCCCAGCGGTGCCTGCGCCGGCGGGCCGGCTTTTTGTCCCCGCGCTGTTTTACCGGCCGGGACGGGGCGGAGGGTCCGCGGCAAGGGGGGAACAGCGCGGGGGGTGAGTAACTACAACAAAGAGCGCGGGGGTGTGAGTAAATACAACAAACAGCGCGGGGGGTGAGTAACTACAACAACAGCACGGGGGTGTGAGTAAATACAACAAACAGCG
>VYZP01068463.1:0-43951 GCA_013400635.1 Hypocryptadius cinnamomeus | reverse complement strand
AAGGCTGTTCTCAAACCCTCCTGTGTCTTGGGCCACTGCAGGCAAGTTCCTGATCAAAATAACCCCTGCATTTGGCAAAAGGAAAAGTCCCACTGTGATTCTAGGGAGAAGGATGTGCAAAGAAAGCCTCCCAAGGTCATGGCTTAGAAACCACATCCACAGCTGCACCAGGCTGTCAGGCTCTGCTGAGATACCTTTGCTCAGGAGGTCTCTGGGACATAAAGGACATTACTGAGCACAGGGACTAGGTATGGACAGCATGTTTCAGGCTCCTGTGACCTGGACACAGAGAACAAAGCCCACCTGCTCATTCTCTGAAGGCAGAGCTGTGCACCAGCCCTTCAGATACAATTCAGTCTCAATCTGGAAGAACCAAGGGAGGTGCTAAAGGCCAGGGCTTCTCCTTTTTTCCTTGACAGCTCTGAAACACCAAATATACCACAGCATCTGGCTAAGCAGCCTGGCACATGCTGTTGCTCCCTTGCCAGGGAGACTGACTGACAGATTAGATCAGACACACAGATAACGGGCTGGGACATCTTGAAGCCCCATCTCAAGCTGATTCCTGTTTGCAGCATTAATCTCCAGTGACAGAGGGCCCCCCAACATGCAGAAACCAGCTGTGCAGCACTCTAAGTAGGACATCATGTCATACATGCTAAGGGGAACATGAGGGACTTCTGAGGTGCCTTGGTGCGTGCTAGAGCAGAACATCCCAATGAGAAACTCTGCACTGATAGGAGGAAAGGCTGAAATGGCTGTTGTGAACAGTGAAGTGGGACAGAGGAGTCCCAGGATACAGATGGGAGGGATGAAGTCTCCCTAAAGACAGACTGTATGTAACCTATCACTAAGCTTCCTATCAGTAGATGTACAAAGCACTTTCCTGTCACTGGGAGATCTCAGGTATCTTTAAATGAATGCCAAAGCAGCCACAAATTAAACCCTGATCAGGGAGGGTCATTCCCCACTGCCTGCATTGCACGTGCAGTGATCCAGCAGCCCTGATGCACCAGCTCTGATGCACCAGCCCTGATGCATCACCTCTGATCCCTCAGCCCTGATCCCTCAGCCCTGATCCAGCAGCCCTGATCCAGCAGCTCTGATGCACCAGCCCTGATCCAGCAGCCCTGATCCAGCAGCTCTGATGCACCAGCCCTGATCCAGAAGCCCTGATCCCTCAGCCCTGATCCAGCAGCCCTGATGCACCAGCTCTGATCCAGCAGCCCTGATCCAGCAGCCCTGATCCAGCAGCTCTGATGCACCAGCCCTGATCCAGAAGCCCTGATCCCTCAGCCCTGATCCAGCAGCCCTGATGCACCAGCTCTGATCCAGCAGCCCTGATCCAGCAGCCCTGATCCAGCAGCTCTGATGCACCAGCCCTGATCCAGCAGCCCTGATCCAGCAGCCCTGTCTCTCACTGCTGGCTGCAGCCACAGTCGCTCCCTCTCCCCCACGTTCCAGGTGACCTCTGCCTGATCTCCTCTTCCAATGCTCCATCTCCAGCCCCTGTGTTTTTCCTGGTGGCACATCCAGCCTCTGCCACAGAGCTATGAATCATGATAGAATAATGAGCTCGTTTATGAGCTGCCCACAAGCCCAAAGGACCAAAGAGCGGAATAAATCGCCACAAAGCCCTCTAAGCCGATTTATTCATTCAACAGTTTCTTGCTTTGACTCCAGCCTCCTCTAACCGGTGTCAAAACATTGTGGCTGTACAACAGCAAAAGCAGCAACCTTCTTTCAAGAGGTTCATTACTTTTGTCTTCTGGAGATCAAAAGATGAAGTGCCTTGTAGAGGATTTGCAGCCTGGCCTGCCAGCGAATGCATCGCTGCCCTGGCTGACTGCCAGGCATGCAGTGAGGCCTGCAGCCCTGGCTAACATGTAAATGAACTGCTAACACAGGCTTGCAGCACACGGGGAAAGATACTGCCTCAGCTCCAGGGCCCTCTTGTCCTCAGGGTAGTGGGTGAGGATTTCATGGTGGGCCTCTCCTGGGGCAGAAGGACTTCCAAAGGTGAACATGGTTTGCTGATTGGTGGTGCAATACAGGGGGCTTTGCCCTTCCTTCACACCAAGCATCACAACACTCAGCAGATACCAGTCCCCCAGGCAGAGCTGCATCCATATGATAGCTGAGAATCACTCACCATGTACCAAAACAGGAATCAGAGGCAAGGCAGGCTGAACACACTGATTCAAGTTTGTCTTTCTAGGTAGGTACAGAGCTGGGACAGGAATCCTCAGATTCCACCTTCCTAGCTCCCCTCTCACCTTTCACCCAACCCTTCATGGCAATAGCTCAAGTCAGCTTGTCATTTTTTGCCAGGCCTTTCTGTCCTTCAGGCTTACCCATTCCTGGGCTTTCTCAGCCCAGTCTCCCCAGGATACTGGTAGGAAAGTTGTACATCTATAGCTTTTTCAACTTTGTGACAGCTCAGGTGCAGAGAATAACCAGCACATGTGGTCACATGGGGTTTTCCCTTTGAGCAGCCACTCACAGAAATCCAGGTGAGTACCCAAGCCTAGAGCTGCTCCTTTTCAACCTCACCACAGGGAGTGTGATCTACTGTGACACACATGACACAGCAACTGGGGATCCCTGACCTGTTTCTCTATCTGCCCTTGAATTACCTGAATGGCTCAGGTAAAAAGGTGTTCTTTTTTTTTCTTTTTTTCTTTTTTTGAGGAGAGAAAAACTGTGCAATGACTCAATAATTCAGCCCAGTGGAACATTCATCTGGGATGCAGAAAAGGGTCAGGGTCCCATGGCAGACTCCACTGCTGCTCCTAAGCCTGTCTGTGACTGCCAGGTGCTACATGAATGCAGAATATTGCTTTCTTATAGATGATTTGGACAGGAACTATGAAGGGAGAAGCAGCAGGGCACAGCTATAAGAGAAGTGAGCACAAGATTAGCAAGCATCCAATTTAGTGACTACCCATAAACCAGGCAGTATGAATAAGAGACACTAATGGAGCTCTCACAGGCCTTTGCTATTACTTTTTCACATGAGCATCACAGCAAAAAGGAAGTCTTGTAAGTTGAGTCCCTTGGTTCATTACTCCCTCCAAAGTCCTAAAAGCCCCATAGTGAGACAGAAAGCACCAAAACAAACTGCAAGCAGCTTTTCCCTGATCTAGAGGAGTTTTACCCTTTGGGAGGTAGTTGGCCATTTGTACTGATGTCCTCCCTGCCAAATCCACAAGATTTTCTGAAATCCCTCTGCAGCACAGTTGGCTTTCCAACTGTATTGCCTTCATTCTGAGAGTATCCCTAATTTATCTCCATGGGGATGAGAGGAGCCAAGAGAAAGGAATCCAGTTCTTGTTCAAATGAATCCCCCTTTCCTTTCAAAACAAGCCCAGGAATCTCTCAGTTGGCATTTCTGTCCATGACTAAACATTGGTGGAAGGTGTAATGTGTGGCTTAAAGGAACAGCTCACTATCAATAAAAAAAACTGCCAGGCTCACATTGCCTCTGCTTTGCAGGAGGACTCTGGGCTTTGAAAGGCTTTTCCAACTCCCTCCCCTCTACATAATTAAAAGGTGATTAGTTTTGCAATGCAGGATGGAATCACGTTCAACATCCTGTGGGCAGCAAGAAGCTAAAGCAGCGGAGAGAGAGGCACATTCTGCAACTAGAGGATAAATGGCCTTCAAAAAATTGTGGAGGAGGAACAGAAATTGCAAGGAAAGGAGAGGCTGGAAGTGAGAGGAGGGGCTGTTCAAGTCCTGTTGGGGTGCAAATTTTGGCAAAGTACTTGCTTCAAGATCAGGGTTGAGGTCCATTTAGCAGAGCAGCGGGGGAGAATGAAAACCAAATTAGTAAAGACAAGGAATTCTCCCCTGTGTGCTTGGTGCAGGCTCAGCTCAGCACCCACTGCAGCCACTGGAAATCTTCCAAAGGACTGCACTGACCCTCAATGCCTGCCAGCCAGGCCTGGGCTGGGAATCACTGGCAGGAGCTGTCCAGGGCTCGACCAAGCCTGGAGTCTCTGAAGGTATCCCACACACACAGGAATCTCCTCAGCCCTGTGGGGAGCAGACCAAAGCCTCCTGCAGTGCAGGTGAAGCTGCTGATCAAGACAGGAACCTGAGAGAAGTGGCTGACCCCTGTGACTGCATGGCCAGTGTCCTCAGGAAGGACAGTGCCACATCTTTCTTGCACAGAGGGAGAGCAGCGTGCCTGGCAGTTCAGGGAGCAGCAGTGGAGGCTGTCAGGGCACAGCACAAGGCACAGCTCATGTCTGTCCCATGCTGCCACCCAGCCAGGCTCATGTTATCCCAGCACAGTGCTGATGGAGGCTCAGCAGTGCCTGAGCTGCCCACAGAACAGGCAGAGCCCACTTGTGCTGCCTGGGAGAGCTCCTGCAGCAGTGCCACTACTTGCATGTGAAACAGCCAATTTAAATTGGGCCCTTGCCTGTTTTCAAGAACAGCAGCCTCAGAGCGATCACACTGTACATACAAAAAGTTTTCTTTCTTTTTTTTAATCTTTAAAGCAGCTCTGGCATTGATTTCAAAGGCATGCAGGCAGTGTGGTGCTTTCAAGAATCTCTTGGATTCAAGAATCAAGAACCTGACTGTTTTGGGACTTACTAAGAGCCCACAAAGTGCTTTTGAACAAGGAACTTGGCCCCTTGAAGGTATTTTGTTGCTGTAGATCCTACAGCTGGATGGCTTCAAACTGGTCCCATAACAGAGATTGATCCAACACCTCATGGTATTCAGTTCAGACATTTTTTCCTCATTTTCACAGGCAAAATAACCACTTAAATTTGACTTTGCATCAATAAATTGCCCGAGATAATGGGATAGATGAAAAGAAAAGCTGACTAGCAGGAAAACCTAATAAAAAGGTGCTTGACTGCGTGAGTCAGTCCTGGCCTGTGTGTCAGCGGCACAATTAGTGCTCCCCTTGCAGGCCACATGGTTTCGTGTTGTATTTGACAGACAAATCAATCCTCCCCTTCTTCTAAGCATTGTCTGATGAATAAATCAACAAGGTCACTGCTGCTGCTGCTTCGCCCTTTCCCTGCCAGGCAGCTGGAGCTGGACCTGCTGCCTGGCTCCATCTGCTGTGCTTCCAACAGGATCCAAGTGTCCTCCTGGGGAGCAAGAGGAGCAGTTAAAACACACAGCTGGGCAGCAAAAGTCCCTGGGTTTACTCCTGACTACTGTGTTGTCTTGGACAAGTCACACCAACCCTTAGGCCAAACAATGCTTTCACTCAACAGACCTTGTCAGGTGAGCCAGTGGGGGAAGAGGGGGAAATCAAGGAACAAGTACCAAGGGTCATGATGCCACTGGTTGGCATGGATGGCAGGAGGGCACACTGCAACCCAACCCACCTCAGCCCAGACCCCTCCTGGCTGGCACAGCCCCTGGCAGAGCAGGCCCAGGGCTTTGCTGGAGAGCCCTAAACCAATTGCTGAGATGATCTGGCCTTGTGCGTGCTCAAGGGCCCTGAGCTATTGATGCAATAATAACAACGGTGGCAGTCATTTACTCAGCACCAAGTATGCATCAAGGGCTTGCAAAACACACTGGCAGATGAGGCTGCTGTCCCAAAGCACTCACTGTGAATGGAGAAGAGGGAGAGACTGGAAAACACACACAGGGGGATGGGCGAGAATGGCAGCACATCTGAGATCAGCAAGTGAAGCTTCTGGCAGACCTGTTACAAACCCAGCTGTGCTTGCTTTTTTTGTTTCACCCAAGGCTGTTCCCACGAAGAATTTACCTCAGAACTCCATACAAGACTAGCATCCTCTCCACTGCTCCCCCAAGTAAAGCATTTCCCACATCTCCTCTAGTTCCTCCACTCATACACCTCACCATTTAGCACCCCTGAAATTCCTGCAGAACAGCATCCAGGACCAAAGTGGTTTTGGGGGCCCACAGAAGGTGCTTCCCTCAGCCTGAGCCAAAGCCAGGGGCAAGAGGTGAACATGAGCTCTGTGGCAGCCACAGGAGTGGTTGGGAAAGAAAAAGAACCAGCTGAGAAGGCAGAGGTGAGTGCTGGAGGGGGAAGGGGTGACCCAAAGCTCATCAGGCCTGAAGTCAAGCAAGGAGAGCATCACGCTTCTGACCTTGTGGAGAGGATTCCCTGAGAGAAGAGCACATATCCCCTGTCCAGGCATGGGCAGCAGTCAGCCATACATAGGAGAAGCATGTCTGAGCTGGAAAATGGTTGAGGGCTCCATGTGACAAGACCCCCATCCTCAGAGGGAGGCATTTTCTCATTCATACCCTCTCCCTCATTGCCCCTGACACTGCCAGTCTGTTCCCCAGCCCACCCTGCCCAACACCAGCTGTCCTCCTTCCCAACCTGCTTCTACCCATCCTCCCTTTTCCCTGCCAACTGACAGGCTGCTTCCAGCACCCAGGGAGCTTTTCCCCTTTCCTAGGAAGTGATATCCCTGGAGAAAGGCCCTTCCCTCTGCTAGCTCTGAGAGCCTGTGATGCCATGGGAGCCAGTGGCTGCTCCATCCCTGGTTCTCACCCACACATTCATATGATTTGTGGATGTGCTGGCACACAAACACTTAGGAGAGCTGTAGGAAACTCATGCAGGGATAACCCAGCAGCCTGGCACAGCAGGAGAGCCCTGAATACAAACAGATGTGAGGAAAAAGCAGAAAGCAGAACAGAAGGGAGAGCAGAGGCAGGAGGAAGAGGCAATGTGGACTTGCAGGAGGAACAGAGGAGTCAAGCAGTGCACCTCAGTGCAGGGCAAAGGATCCAGCAGGAGAAAGGGAAGAGCCTGATGAAATCCTTGGGGAAATTATCTGTAAATCAGTCCCTTTTCCTTAAAATGAGAATGAGTCACTTACCACTAACTTTGCCTCCTGGAATGGGCCAGGAAACCCTGGTCCTGAGAGAACATTGTGGCCTGGAGAAGTGTTTGTGTGTTCACCATAGCAACAGCCCACCAAAGGGGTAGGGGATACTCCCAGGAACAGCACCAGAACAAACCCTCTGCCTGAGATGGGCCAGCCAGAGCAGATCTCTAATATCCTCCCTGAGGCACCCATTGAAAGTTCCATTTAGACACAAAGCAAGAAGAGGAATGCTGCAATGCCTTCTGTGTCATGCAGCACACTGAAACCACTTCTGCTGGAGCCCAAGAGCTCTCTGAACAGCTGGCTGCCCTCACTGGCTGTTAGCCACAACATCAAAGAAAGGCCCTGCCAGCTGCTGGAGAGAGAATGCCCATACAGTAATGAAAGATGACTAACTGTTAGGCCATTGGTACAGATATTAATTACAAATACAGCTTTCTGCCATGCAGGCATTCTAGTAATCATGTAAACAACAAGTTCAACTGCTTCTTTCCATCAAATTGATGGAATAAGAAGGCAGTCCTCTGGGCTAGCATGAATCACCAAAATGCAGCCACCCCCAGGGTGGGATGCAACTGTGTGCAGTGACAGCACCTAATCTATAAAGGCAGAAACAAGCATGACTGTACCAGCCACAGCAGCAGACAGAAGTGGAACAAGGCAGAGAACACCAAAATTCCTCCCTGCCACAACTTTCTCAACATTAGAGGAGAGAAACCAAAAGCAGGGCTCTTGTTATTAACCCTGCCTCTGGCCTTGATGCACAGTGACCCTCGTTAGTGACTCGAAGGGCTGAAGGCACCTCAGAGGCTCACACTCCATCTTGAAGACATCCCCATTACCAACCCTTTGCACCTTCCTCACAGGATATTAGAGGTCTGCTCTGGCTGGCCCATCTCAGGCAGAGGGTTTGTTCTGGTGCTGTTCCTGGGAGTATCCCCTACCCCTTTGGTGGGCTGTTGCTATGGTGAACACACAAACACTTCTCCAGGCCACAATGTTCTCTCAGGACCAGGGTTTCCTGGCCCATTCCAGCGTGGCAGGGGTTGAGGATGTTGTGAGGACACAGCAAAGCACCAGGAAGATGAAGAGCCTGTTGGACTTGGCATGAGGCTTTGCTCCACACCCTGCAGCTTGTACCATCCCTCCCCACACAAGCCTCCCACACCCCAGGCAACAGGAGCACTGTGGGAGGAGAGATGTCTGCCTGCTGCTGCCTTGGCCTGGGCTCCCTGCACTGCCTCCCTGCTCAGCCCAGCACGGAGGAGTCTCCTGTGTGTCAGCTTCAGCAGACCAAGGGGCACAGAAGCTGCTGCCTTCTCTCCTGTGGGTCTGCTTGAGCACTGAACACCTCCCCCTCCCCTTCACTGTCTTTTATAGTCTGGGTGTACAGGTACTCAGCAGATGCTGAGCTGTAAATCCAGCTCCAAGACAATAAATTCAGCTTGCTGAAAACACACATTCATTGCCAGTGAGCACAGGAACCGAGGGTTTTGCAGACAGCAAGGCTATTAAATGCTGCTGTCAGAACAGGTTTATTTGACTGCATCAGCTTCTGTAGATATAAGCAAAACGGAATTTAGTCCTGCTTGGGATCATCCCCAGCACTGCAGCCTGGGAGTACAGGCAGTGGCCACTGCCTGCCAGCTCACAGTTGCCTGCTCAGGGGCAGAACACACAGCACAGTCATCAAGCCATCAATAGAAGAGTAAAACCAGGCCCCAGGTCCATGAGCAAGACTAAGCTTTACAACTGGTTTTTTTTGTCCATATTCTAACTTGAGAGACAGAACTACTCCAAGTTGAAGCTCTCAAAGGAGTGTCAGGAAACAGCAAGGTCCTGCTCTTCCATAAATGCAGACAAGCCTGCAGGCAGAGGTGTGGACAACAACCTCCCCAACAGGATATGGTCCCACAGCACTTGAGTCAGGCAGTTAAAAACAGGTCCATCAATAAATCATCAGGCAAGAGTAAGATAACAAATCAGGTCTGAGGTCAGTCCAAGAAATCCAAACAACCCTCAGGTCAGGAAAGGGCTGGAAGCAGATACAGTGAAACTCAGGAAAGGGCTGAGGCCCAGGCCTTAAATGGTGCTCCAGGGCTGATGGGTAGAGGTGGATGGAGGGCCCAGGTGAGGGTGATCAGGGCAATTAAAGCCTGTTAGAGCACACTGCCCTGACAGGGAAACACTGTGTTCTAGGGCACAGCTCTGCTGCCCTGTTCCTCAGGAAGAGTTTTCTGAAGGGAACAGGGCTGCTTGAACTTGTTCCTTCTTTCTAGAGCTGCTGTCAAAGAATATTGAGCTGAACATGATGAGGAAGCTACAGGAGATGGCAGACTCTTAAGGAGGAAGGGAAGATGAGAGAAGGGAAGAAAAGGGAAATTAAGAGCCAGAGAAGGCAGAGGACAAATTATAACCAGTGGACAGAAGCAGGAAGTCCTTGCTGCTCACACGGAGCACAGTCACTCACACACGTCCCTTCCTCCAGGCCCCACTGAGGTCCCCAGCCAGCCCTGCCATGCCTCAAAAGCAGCTTTCCTCTGCAGTGCAGATAGGACAGGCAGGCAGCTGGGACAGCACCTCTGTGACCCACTGATCCCACTTCCCACTTCACTACTAGGATTAAGAAAGGGACAGCTTTCAGCAGGCAGCACAGTGGGAGCATCCATCTTGAGACCACAGAGGCAACATCTCCTCTGCTGAGAATCCCAGGAAGAAATTTTGCTGCAGGACATTTAGAGAGGTGACCCAGATCCCACAAGGATGCTGAGCAGATGCCCTGTTACAGTGACCAGCTCTCGCTGCAGATAGCTGAAGTTTTTTCCTAGCAACTTCCAGGGGAATTTGAAGGAGATTTTCTTGTTTCACACAGCTTACTTCACTAAACTAGAAATAAATTGGCCCTTGTTTTCCTGGAGCATTCAAAACAAAGTCAAATTCCCCATGTGCCCAATGACCATCGCTTCACCTGCTGATCCCCATGCTTAGAGTGAAATTTGGGTTCTCTCTGGAAAAAAGATTTACCTTGCAGAAGCAGCCCAGGATCAGTTTCTATCCCAGTGGAAGCCCTACAAAGCCACATCACTGCTTAGTTACACAGTTATGCAGCCCCATGAGACTCACTGCCAGGTCCTCCCAAGCTAGAAAAGCCAAGAAGTTATATTAGATCTGAGTGCAAGAGGACAATGAGAGCAGCATGAACCACTGGACTGAAACAAGTGACAGGTGAATCAGGCCCTGCATATGGAGACATCACAATTTTTAGAGTCTCTACAGAGCTACAGGCAATTGAGCTGGGCCCACAGGTGGGGGGCACAAAGAAGAAAACAGGGTCAGAGCAAACACTGAGCAACATGGACAACCCTTTTGACTTCAGCCAGGTGCCCACTAGACAGCTACCTGGCTAAATAGGGAGCATCCAGCAAAATTCCTCATTTCTGCTTTTATGAGATTTCCAAAGTTGCTGGGGGGGGATTTCTAAATTCCACTTTAAATTAATGTGAATCAAGTATTGAAACCCCTATGGTAACTTGGCAAATCTCTGCTTTAATATAGAGTCTGCCTGTAATTAATATCTGATTGTGGAGCTCTGGGATGTACTGCAAGGAGGTCACTGGAGCGTCTCTGGCATTTTCCTGAAGGCCTCAATTCAGACTGAACAATAAGGAAATCACATGGGGCAAGCACAGCAGTTTGTGGTTTCAAAAGGACACAGCCCCCCTCCACACCAGCTTACACAAGGAGGGCTCAGCCAATGCTCCTCGTTCCCCTGGGAGCTCAGGAATTACTTTTGAATCATATTAGCAGGCCCACTGTCAGAGTCCAGAACTAATTTTGCAGCATTCAACAGCTCGCTTAGTAAACCTCACAAGGTGTACCAATGAAAAACTGTGCAGGAAGACATTCTCAGTGCATGCTCCTGCTGCAGCAGCTCTGTTATCAGCCAGGCCAAGGGCCCAGCCACTCCTGTGCAGCAGAACTCACTTCATTTCAGTGTCTCCATGCACAGCTGTCACAGGATTGAAGTGCCCCATTGACCTGTCAAAGCAGAACTGCAGGACACAGTGACCCTGTCTCCTCCCCACAGCACAGCAGCACTCTGAGCTGACCTCCCCAGCCAGCAGCACTGCCAGCCCAGGGCTCCTGCAGAGAGCAAAGTCCCCCCAAAACTGCACTTGGGCCACCCCACAAGTACCAGGAAACAGGGAGGCAGATCTGGGATATTCCCAGGGCAGGAGCCTTTCCCAGGGGAAATGGTGTGAGCAAGCCACAGTCAGGTGTGCTGTGTAACTGCAGGTTACACTCACCCTAAACAATGGCTGCCTTAAATCAACAGAAAATAAGATGCTGAGAAGCAGACAACAAAACAATGAGAAGTGGATGAGGAGAGACCAGGAAGTAGTACTTGGAGCTTCTAAATAAATCTGACAGGGAATATTCGTCTTAAATCAGGGCTGCCACAAGCTAGCTGGAAATCTGCCTGGCCAATTTTCCTGTCATCTTGCCAGTTGCTGGGGAGACAGATGAATTTGCCAAGAGTGGGTTTTTTTAATATCCAAGACCAGGATTTGCTGCACAAGCCTAGACACACTGTGCATGCCCAACTGCACTGACAACCTTGGTTCTGCTCATCTTAAACTGCTCTCCCAACACAGGTGTTACATCAATTCCCAAGATAGGCCCAAACTCATTTAAGTGGAGTCAGGAGAGCTGTGCAACTGAAGCATGGACAGTGCATGCTGCACTGCCTCTGACCCAGGATTTAGCATAGAATCACCACAGACAGCTCTCAGCCCCAGTCTGGACACATTTTTGTTGTGGGTGTGAGCAGAGATGAGATGCCATCTACGCCAAATCACTCCCATCTTGGTAGCCTTCCAAAGCCTTTTCATATTTTCCTTTCAAGAGCCACACCGTCCCACAATTGGCCACAAAGCTCCCACAGCACCTCATGTAAAAACCCTGAATGCACCACACAGCAAGGGAGAGCAAACAGGAAAGACTCAGGATTGCAGGTGGAATTTCCAGGATGGACACTTTTAGCACAGACAGCTTGACCCAGCCTAGGTACCAAGCAGGCTGTGTCGCACCTCAGAGAATTTTTAACACATGTCAATTAAATTTTGGCAATCATGCATAACCTTGTGAAGCTAAGGCAGCAGGTGCTTTAAGCCAAGAGAATGGGGCTACCAGCACTTACAGCTGACTTCAGACAGCTAATCTGGGAAGAAAAGGATTTTAACTGGTCAGAAATGGATCTTTTTCAGGGAGGAATGAGATTTTTCTAAGGCATTCTGCTCCAGCTTTATTTAGCCACTGGGAAGCCGAGATTACAAACCAGCTTCAGTAGGACCAAATCCAGATAACCTTAACATATCCAGAAATCCAAGTCCTCCACAAAAACACGCACAGCTCATAGAAAACAAGGGTTAAGAAGAAAACAGCAATTTTCTGCCTGGCATTTGCATAGTTGGATGCTAGCCTGGAAATAAAGGAATATAGAAAAACACTTGTAAAAATACAAACCCAATGTGTTCAAATCATGCTTCCATTGACTTTGAACAGTGTTATGCCTGGAGTGAAATGGCTCTGTTGAGCTTAAGCTTGTCCTCAGAAATGCATTCTGAGTCCTCAGCAATGCCATGGGAACCACATGGGCATCTCCAAGGGAAGAATTTGGCCAACTCCTTTTAACTATTTAAAATTCCAGGGTTATTTGCAGAATACAGGCCAGAGTCCCATAAAAGCAAAACAATTTGAAGAGAAAGATATTGCAGAATGACTGTGAAATGGCAAACTGCACCCTCTCCTCTCATCAAAGCGCATCCGTTTACAAAGTGATCAGCACGGGTATTGATTCAGGCAAGGAAGAGGCAATATTTACCTAAGCACCTGCACTTATGATGTGTCAACCCACCAAACAGCCTGCAAGCCCAGCAGCCATTTACCATGGGAGAGGAGTCTCTATCATTTCAGCCTTAAAAGAGTCATGAAGCAGCAGATAGTGTACTCCAAAGTGTGCATTTTGGCAACGTGGGAATAAGTCATCCTGTGCTGGAGCCAGAGCCTTCTGTTCTGGGTCACGTGGACTCAAATAAGCTGCTAACATCCATTCTCATGTGTTCTTCTCCCTCTTGTCACTGTAGTCATCTCTTAAAAATCCCTGTGCCTGGGACATGAGCGGGAATTTCTTTCCCAACTTTCTCACAAGCAATATAAAGCTAGCACAGAGCTCAGCAGAGAAAGCCCAAGAACCATATATGCCTCTTCCCACACTCTTGTCATGTTTCTCCCACAGCCCCCAGCTCCTGAAGCCAGCCTGGGTGTTTGAACAGCAGAAGAGGATGAGCAGGGGTTTAAGCTCATCCTGGAAAGTCCCCAGCCCTCCACTCATGTGCTACTCAGTTCCATCCACCCCTGCAAACTAAATCCCCCTATTCCCACATGCCAACCTTACAACCAGTTGTTTAACAGCTGACTCCGGGCATAAAAGAATTGGACATGTAAGGAATGAGACTGGGGCTCTCAGCAGAGAAATCTGCAATATCAGGGATCAGTTTAAAGGGCCTGAACCACCTCCCAGAGCAGATATTGATGTTTCCAGAACACGGTTTCCTGGGCTGTCTTTAATAGCATTTTCCAGAATAACATCTCTGCTCTCACGTGTGCTCACCAGCCCCAGCATCCTGCACTCCCTGCAAAGGTAAGGAGGGGTGCTGGACTTCAAACACCATTAACCCAGAACAAGGCTCACTTTGGAAATAGGGACCTAGTTTTTTGGAAATGCTTTTGTGGTAAAAGCTTTCTCCTCACCATGAGAAAGCCAATCTGAACCCCAAAGAGTTCTCAGCACAAGGCAAGCAGGCTCCAAAAAGCACACACTGCCCAATGGTGATTATTAGGACCATTAGGATTATTAGGATTATCATTATTTTATGTGCCACTAGGAAATGTTTGGAGGTTGATACCAGAAAATGCACACAAGCAACCCACAACAAGCACCTCCAGCCTCTGTGCTGGCAGCAGAGGAAAGAAGATAGCAAATGCAGATTTAAAATGTTCTCCTATTAGTTCCCTCTTGTCAGTGATGGGAGCAGAAAGGACCTCATCCTGAGAGACAAGCAGAACGTTTTCCTGCTCTGCTTACACAGAACCTTTTGGATTCAGTCCCACCTCAGTTTGGTCACCATAGCAGGACTCACACAGACACATTGCAGGACATCCCCAATTTACCACTCTCCTATGACAGGGCTGGCTCCATGACACAAGCACAGCCCAGCAGAACAGGACAGAACCAGGGCACAGCTTGCACTCCTTGACAGGCAGAGAGAGCCTTTCAAGGCACCCCAGAAGAGTCTTAGACTTCATCCCCTCTCTCAGCACAAGCCCTTTTCAGGGGAAGGACTGGGAGTTTCTTTCCTGCCAGCCCTCAGCTGGAATGCCCAGGCTCCATCAGCCAGTGGGACAGCTGGGTCACACACAGTGGCACAGAACTGGCACCATACCAATAAAGACAGAGTCACCTCCATTTGGTGCCATTTGGTAGCAGGGATGTCTGGGATGCCAGCACAGCTGTGGCAGAGCAGGGTGCCCGTGGCTCCCAGCACATTTGCAGCAGAGTGCAATGCCCAGTGGGACAGGCTGGAGCTGGCACGCCCTCGGCAGCTACGGCCACGACGCTTCTCATTCCCAGGCCATTCCAGCACACTCTTCAACAGCTCTTTCACAATTTCATGTGTTCCCAGAGCTGCAGAGTTTTGAATCATCTCTGAAAAACCTCTTCAGCTGCTTGTGAGTTACAGAATGATGAAAAGCACACTTTGTGGTGGGAAAAAACCCCCAACAAATCTCAAAAGCCTTGCAGCCAGAAAGTGTGGCTGGTGCTCGAGACCTGACCCATGGCACCTCAATGAGCAGCCTCTGCTTCCCTAAATTGGAAAAAGTTGGGCTTTGATTTAACCAAGTTATGAGTGGATGAAAATTGCATACTTAGCATGCAATGTAGTAGAAGCCTTTGTGCAGTCTTAACTCTGCATTAGCATATTCCAAGTCATTTAATTAAGTGTCACAAATTGTTTTTCTGTTAATTATTTCAGTATTGGACATTATTATTTTCCCTTTTGGAAGACAGAATCTATTTCATGAGGGTTAATAATCCTGCTAACTCTCTTTCTCTTAACTGTTCATTGCTGCTGATAAGGTTCCATGTGCTTTTGTCAGACTGTAGGCTTCTAGCTCATTTATAATTGGATACATCCTGTACCGAGTATCTCTAGAAGTGCTGATATGATATCCCAGATGGTAATATTCCTTCTTTTCTCTGTGTGTAATTTCACAAAAAGGCCCACTGACAGCTAGTGTTTAAAGGAAATTCATGTAAGCAGACATGGTAGGTGATCTGATCTGCTTTCTATTAGGGATGGGTAAATCCATTGCGATGAGGAAGAAGCAAAGAAGAGTGAATCACAGCCAGGGAGAGGCACCTGGGAGTCCTGGGCTTTATTCCCAGCACTGCCACTGATCTGTTACAGAACCATTAAACTGCTCCACCTCAGACTTCCTCATCTAAAATGGGCTTATTATTGACTGTACCTACCTGGTAGGTGCCTAGTGGGGATTAACTAATATTTGGAAACACTTTGAGAACCTCTGAGGGAAGGTACAATATAAATGCAAAGCAGTTGCACTGCTGCTCTATTAACTGTTGACAGCCTGCTCTGCTCCTTTTTAACTGCCTGCCCACAGACCTGAACCAACAATGAATGCCAAGAATTAAGATGAGGAACAGCCCCAATCAAAAAGTCATCCAGAGGGGAGTCCCCACGATTTTCCAAGGAGTGTGTCTCCCATCTGCCTCGCTATTAGTACACAAAAGCAAAGCTCTTCATGCAGTAAGGGGCTGCTCAGCAAACCATAAAGAGCTGAAGGCATTATCAAGACTAAACACACATTAAATTCTTCTCCAATAACTTAGTCAAACATTTCACATCTGCAAAGCTGAGCTGGGAATCTCAGAAGAAGGATCTCACTCTCTGTCCCATGGTACTCCCATCTATATCTTCTCACAAAAATTTATTTGTGATCTTTTAGCCGGTTTCATTCCTGCAGCCTGAGACCATTCTAAACCTCTGCAGGAGAAAAAGAACAAAAACCCAGTGAGGACAATAGTTCTCAACCTTCAGACAGCAACTGGTCCCTTCCTTCTGCAAAATCATCCACACACCACATACAAGAGCAACAAAGCACAGGACAGTAAGGCAATAACTTTTCAGAAGGCCTATAGGCTGGCCCTGCCCTGAGAAAGAATAACAGACATTGGACTAGAAAAACTAATGTATTTTAACCTCAAAGCATCACATAAACATTAACCTCATCAGCCTGAGCTCTAGGATGTGTTATTATTCTTTCCATTCTGTAGAACAGTCTAAAAGATTGAGGAGCACCTTGCTCTGAGATCCACTCCAAGCAGCCTGAAATGGCACTGCTCCTCTTCAGCCTCCTTTCCTCTCTCTTCACCCAAAGGTGTTTATCTTTCTCTTAAACTCACACACGTCCCAAAGTAAATTAGAAGGCCAGGGCACCAGGCAGGGCCAAAGGCTAGCACATGAATTTACTGTGCTGTCTTCAGTCTCCCAGCAGCCTTTCCTGAGTCCTAATAAAGATATCTGAAACAAGATGCTAATGCTGGATTATCCAGGTAATCTCCCAGAGTTACTTCCCTGGTTTGCCTGGTTATAAATAATGAATTAGGCCTTTACTTGTTATTTCTCCTGCCCTTTGGGGTCGCTGTGAGGCTAGGGAAGGAATACAAATTTAAGAATATTAGATCCATTTATTAATATCAATTTCTGCCAATCCTGCATGAGAGATGTCCCTTGCCCGTGCATGCTACTGATATTCTGAAGGGGCTGGGATGTTAATGGCATGGATCTAATAGCTATGAACTGGCCCAGCCTTACTCACCATGCCCTGAAATTGAATTTTAAAAAGGCAGATGGGTGCTTCATAAGTGGAAACAGAATCATGTGCCAGTTTTCATTTCTTTTCCATTCATGAGCACTGGTGAAATGAAGTCTCCCCACTAGCTCTGTCCACATAAGCCTGTTGTACCAATTTAGTGCCCATCTTTAAAGCCTCTGTTATTCCCACACTGAATTTCTAAAGCACCACCTTAACCCCTTCTCTGCTGAAGAGAATTCAGCTGCACCCATTCAGCTGAACACAGCCACAGCAACCACCCAGGCTTCCAGGGATCCTTAGGGTGAGAGAACAAGATGTGTCCCACAGCCCCTTCACTTTCTCCCTCTTGCCTTATTCCACCTGCTCTTTGACATAAATGTAATTAATTCCAGCCATAACTATGAGCAGGCCTGCAGCACTCACTGTGCTGGAAGTCCCAAGCTGAGCCTATCTCAAGGGACTGGGATTAATTTCAGCTACAGTCTGAATGCTGGCAGACTCCTTAGTGCAGACAGCTTTTACCACCAGGCTCCTCAGCCTGCCCATGGGTCTTTTGGCAGCACCAGCAATCACCAAGAGCTACAGCAGTGTGCTCACATGTGTCAGTGTTCCCCACAAACCCAGACAAAATGCTGCCTCTTGCCTTCTATGCACCAATGGGAACATGAGCACTCCTGGTAGGCTCCAACCATTTAATTACCTTAATGAGTCTCATAATAACTTCAAAGGCTCCTCACTAAAGGGATCAGTCACTAGCCATCAGCTGGAGGGAGTGGAAGCAAGAGTGTTAAGTTTCTATAACTTGAATGTAGAGACATTTTTGAGAGCCCAGAACTGCTCAGAGCTGGGCTGGGCAGGACATGGTGGGATCACTGCTGAGCAGTCTGCATGAGCTCTCCTGCCAGGCAGAAACTGAGACTTCAGCAAAGCCCTCACCAGTCTGCACCTCTTTAGCAAGAGGCTCAAACCAGACCAGGAGCCATCCCCCTGTGCTTCAGGCACAGAGATCACTTCTGTGCTGAGATCTTGAGACAGAATTCAAATCTTCATTCCAGTCTTCAGGGTTTGTTTCAGCCAACTTTTGAACTCCAGGCACATCCTCAATGAAGCCAGGCCAGGTGCAGTCACTGTCCCTAGCTGTACAGGGAGGGCATCCTTGTGAATACAATTTCCTCAAAAGCCTCACCTGCACCTCCCTCCTGCAACACCTGAGGTTTGCCCAGTGAATGCAGCAGCACACTCCACCACGTTCTCTCTTCAGACTCCAGATTATGCTCATGTTGCAAAAATAATTGGAAATCTCAGCCAAAATATATGAGGAAAACAGATTTTGCAGTGCAGAGTGTGTCTAGGTTTCAAAATACTTCTGAAATCTTTGTAGAGTCAAGAAATGTGCTGTTTCCTTCCTTTCCCACTTTGATGTCGTTTCATCTACACCTTTGAAACATGGATCTCCTTTCTTAAGTATAAACACAGCTCCTTAAAGCCCTCTTATGCTTAAAATGAATTTTTTCAGTATCAGCCACATATTTGAAACCAAATAGAGAGTGTATGAATTGCTGCACTGAAGGGTGTTAGCATAGCTAAAGGGAGCAGGTCTGAGTGATGATGCCCAAGCAATGGGCAATTGTTACTGGAGATGTTTCCCTGGAGCACATTTCATGGCCCTCAGCATTTGCAGGTGTTTCCCATTTGCTCATGGACCCTCTGGAAGTCAATGGCAGATATTAGAGACTTCCTCTCCTACAGAGTGCAAGTGCTGGCTCACGAGGAAAGAGCAGGCTGCCACAGCCCTTGAATTAGGATTTGACATTCCCTTTTCTCCCTTGAAGCACAGACCACTGGTTCCTCTTCTCTCTCAGGTGGCAGACCTGAGTCCTTTGGGGAGGGTTGCTAATGGGAAGTGAGGCTGTGAGCAAGCAGAAAAGGCAGATGGCTACAGCTGAGGGCTAAGCAGTTCTAAATTCTGCTGCCAACTGAAAGCCCATCCCTTGGAAACTGGGGGATTTCAGCCATGGCCTCAGTGTGGTGAAGGTCATAACAGTGGATATCCTCTCTTTTCCAGGCCTAGGTGATGGCCACAGAGGAGCTGTCTGATCACCACACCTGAGGCATAACCCCCTAGGACTGTCTGGAGACATGCTCACCACCCAGCCTGAAGGTTTCCTTGCAATGTTGATGTATATGGGATTACATCCCCTTGAATTTGCTATTAATTGTTATCTTGCAGCCTTCAGAATCCCACAGGAAGCTTGGGAAGGATCAGAGAGAAGTGTGGGAGACATGGAGGGCAGAACACTGTGCTGTTCATATCTTGTAGCCCAGAAGAAAGGAAAGTCTCCAGACCAGCTCTACATTCCACTGACAGCCAATATGAACATTTTAAACCTGTTGATCAGCCAGAGCTGGAAAACAGTGAGAAGACACACCAATTGCTGCTGCTTCTGGTGAATTCTGTATGAAATGGGGTGATCTTAGAGGCCTATGAATGATGTATTCAAAGGGCCAATCCCAGAAATGCAGGAGCAAGCAGCTAGATGCCCATCCACTTGGGAAAACAGGAGCAGGCTGAGCCTCGCCATGTTTCTGAGGCAACTGAAACAAAATAGGCAAAGGGAGATATTGAGAGAGAGGGGGAAGGAATTTCCTCATTGCACATTAGAAATACTACAGAAAGGTTCAATTTTAAACCCACACACCACAGTGTTTGCCATCATTCTTTGTGGATCACTTGATACCATCCCACCAGCCACAGCATCTGACATCAGCCTCTGCAGAGCAGCCTGCAGCAACACCAAGCTTCCACCTTTTCACAGCCTCAGAGGTAAGTATGGGCAAGATCCTTGTCCAATCCTGGTGGGATGGGCAAGGTGGCAGCTGATTCTGCCCCTAATATCACTCATCTGGAGGCAGCTCTCATGCAGAGGCAAACCCAAAATACATGTAACTGTATCTTGTGTGCTCAAACTCCTCCTGGAGTAGCTACACTCATCTCACAGCCATCCTTGTCACCTCAGACTGGCTGCAACAGATGTTGGCACGGCCTGAGAGCAGGGCAGGCCCACAGCAGTGCCAGCTCCCACCTCCCCATGCCAGCTGAAGCTAGTGGGATGAGGGGGAGGATTTTCTCCCTTCTGTGCCCTTCAGCCACATCATTCATCTCCTGCCCAAAAGTGGCAATAGTGCAGGTTTTCAGGCATGGCCAGAGTTTATCAGTGGCTGCATATGGCTGGTGGAGTGATCCTTGCAGTGTAAGGTCTCTGTTCACTTCTGCAATACTGTGTCACACACTCCTCTCCTGAGCAGAGGTCAGGTTTTAAACAAGGACAGAAGAAAAGCAAGTTTAGATGCAGAGGATAAGACTGAGGCAGTAGAGATTAGAGCAGCCAGAGGAAAGCTGAAAGTCATACTGTGGCATCCCATTGCCTTCTATCTGACAGACCTGGCTTTTAAACACCACTCCCATGTGTCACTTTGTGCAGTGACTGCTCCACGAATTTATTTACCAAGGCAATCCAAGAAGAAAACAAAGGAAAAAAAAAAAAACAAAACTAACAGGAAGTTACTCAGATTACAAGTCTGCACAATTAGAACCTTGATATTTCTGGCACTGTAAGACAGAGGCACATTAATAAATAATACTTTGCTCTTTTACAGCACTTTTCCTCTAATGATCTCCAAGCAATTTACAAGTTTTTGCTAGCTGAGCTTCACCAAACCCCTGCAAGGCAAGGCATAGATAAATCGAGTCCCTTTGCTCCCAGCCAAAGTTAAGACCTCTGGGAGGGAAACAATGTGATACACCAAAGCAGCTCTGCCAAATGCATACAAGTACAAAAATAAGCCAAGTGATGCATTTTTAACTGTTCAGCAATATCTAAAATACCAGCTCCAGCTGAGGCTTCACCGTGCTGGGCACTACCTGACACAAAATAATGACAATCCTTGAGCCAAGGACACGAGGCATGCAAAGCATAAAAGAATGTGGGGTCAGGACAGATAGGAAACCACCCAAGAAATGTGTTGCATGCACTGCAGTGCTCTAATCAACACACAGCATGCCCTGGCTGCTTGGGCTGGCACTCTGTGCAGGAAGAATATTTTCTGAACACCTGAGCTCCCAGGGCCTGGGCTTCCCCCAGGAAGGAGCTACGGCAGCATCTTTGGCATCCAGGGCCCAGACACAACAGAGGCCCAGGGCAGCAGATGGCAGCAGGGCTGGGGGGCAGCCAGCTGGCTGGGTTACATGGAGCTCTTTGGGCAGCTGACCAAGGCCTCCAGATGACAGGAATGTCACCCAGGTGAGGACTGCAGAGCTGAGCAGATTCACAACTAACCAGAGGAGCCTGGAGCTGAAGTGGATGTAGGCTTCAGTCCCTGTATCACTCTGGAGTCCTTCCTTCCACTCTTTTATCCTTGTAAAGTGTGAGATTTTCTCATGCACTCTGACAAAGAAAAGTCCTTCTCCTGGGAGCAGAAAAAGCTGCTGGGTTAGGACAGGAGGACCCCAAAGGCTGGAGTGTCTTCAGGCCACAACCCCATGACTGATCCCTGTGGGTCTCACACTAACACCATTATCTCCCTGAGCTCCTGGGAGCTGGAGAAACCTTCTCTGCCTGTTTTGCCCTTAAAGCTCAAGAGATTGACCTTTGCTTATTCCTTCCCAAGCTTGTTAGAGCCAGGTCCTAAGTGTGCTGACTAATGATGGCTGGGTTTAGTGCAGACCAGGCTGTGCTGCAGTCAGAACAAAGCCTGATGCTTGTCCTACGTGAGGAGGTGTGCAAAAGCAGAGAGATCCCTGTGATTTTTTGCACAGGTTGGCTTCTCCAAGCCCAAAACTGCAGGGCAAGCACAGCAGAGGGGCACTGCACAACTGCTGGGTGGGCTTGCTGCTCATTCTCTGGCCTACTGCCAAAGCCAGCTGATTTACCACCCTGTCAAGAAGAGAAATTAGATGCCCTGCTTAGAGGTTTATATTTATTGGAATAGAAAAAAAAAACTAAACAAAGAACCTACTTGGTGACTGCTAGAAATATGTGTAAGCCAGTTAAACACACTTTATAAAACCTTACAACAATAATACACTTTTACTGAAACAATCACAGGAGCAATTTCACCTGTACTTACTGTCCAGTCATCTGAGCACAAACAGCCCTGAGATTTATGTGCAAGTGGAAACATAATTTCTATTATCTCCCACATTAAACTTGGCAATG
Organism: Hypocryptadius cinnamomeus; assembly: GCA_013400635.1. Classification (NCBI taxonomy): domain Eukaryota; kingdom Metazoa; phylum Chordata; class Aves; order Passeriformes; family Zosteropidae; genus Hypocryptadius; species Hypocryptadius cinnamomeus. The sequence goes on along the minus strand of VYZP01068463.1, from coordinate 21,924 downwards.
GAAAATCCCATGCCTGGAGTGCAAAATCAATTTCAATAACCAGAATAGCAAGAAGTCAAAGGCAGGACTTGGAAAGGACATGAGTTTTTCAAATAGCCAGCCAGCTTTCTTTATAATGGGAATGCCACTGGGATAGGATGGGATGGGCAATTGGACATTCTGGCTAGATTTTCTCTCTCAGCATGAAATATTGCTGTAGTTACATGAGGCAGGTTCTGGACCACAGTAGTGGCTCTCAAACTTTGTTTTTCCTGTCAAACCCCACACTTGGGGCATACAAGACAGGAGAGCAATGACTGAATGACAGGATTTAAGGCTGCTTTTCACTGGACCCAGGCCTGAAATGCAGCTAGTTCACAATGCTGGCTTTGAGGCAGGACCAGATGTGTCAGAACAAGATGTGCTAATTCCTGCAGGAGGTGACCTGCCCCCATCCCAATCCCCACTGCAGCAAAGGTTTGTGTGAGAGGTTTCCTGGCTAACAGCTTGGGGACACGGGTGGGGCTGATCCTGCCTGGGAGAGGGCAGATGAGTTAGGGAGCCTGCCAAGATCCAGGCCAGGCTGATTTGCTGCAGTCACAAGACACTGCCTTAACCCTGACACACAAACTTTATCTCTCTTCCACTGTTGAGGTTTGAGGGTGCAGAGGGGAGTTGTTGTAAGTACAAAAACTCTGCACTCCCTTGTGCCAGTGAAGCACCAGTCCCCCCTGCAAGCTCACCCCAAATTGCCATACTCTGCTTTGGAGGCAAAATGCTCCAAAGCATTTGGAGCCCTGGAGCCCTCATTTTTTGAGCCCTGAAGCTACAGACACCTGAATTCAGGGTTTGCATCAGCTCAGAAGGGATGGCAGGAGCTCCAGAGGTTTCTGAAGCCATCATGCCATTCCTAGAAGTACCAGCTGCAGATGGGGAAAGCTGCAAGCATGGGCTTAGAAGTGATGCCTTCACACACTTAGATTTATGCATTTTCTCTTTTAGGACCTCTTCACTGGGGACTGCTTTACAGAAAGCTGGAGTGACAGTACTGCTGAGCCAAGTACTCAGATCCTCAATGCACCCTTGTGCAGACAGCACTTCAGCTGCCCTTTGCCTCACTGCCTGTGCTTTCCAGGGAGTCATGGCAGATTTCAATCCATTACTCCACCCTCTGGGAACCAGGACAGGCTTGTACTAGGACACCTTTGCCCTGCAAAGGCAAATCTTTTGCCCTCACATTGCAAACACTGTAGGTTCCCCTCTGCAGTAAATTCAAGATTCAAGCACAGAACCAGCATTTCAAGTTTATCAGAAGACATACAGACAAAAGAACCTTCTAAAAGAGGCAGTAAAAAATTAAATGCCATCTTCAGTGCAAGAATATTCACAAGTCACAAAGAGCTGAGCCTCTGCCATGAACTACAATCAAGAAATGAACCCAAGGCATGAACCTCCCTCCCAGTTCCCCTCACTCTTGGCTGTGTGATAACCAACAGCCAGTGCTGCAGAAAAGGAGAGAGACTCCTGAGTGATCCTCCCTAATAGATTTGTCTTTTATCATGTTTTCATGACCTTTGTAAAAGGCAATTTAAATTCTAATTGTCCTGTGAGCACCACAGGAATCAATTAGTGACAAGAGATGTTAATTGTGCAGACTGGAAGGAGGCATTGCTGGGCTGCTCAGCTCCAACACGGGGTTAAGAGCCCAGGGGAATGCTGGGATGGTTGGGGCTTTAATCAATCCTCCCTTTCTAACAGTTTCCATGTTGTGCTGCAGTTGTCAAGGTCCATTAGTCTTCTGGAGCACTGAAGGAAGCAGTGGCATCCCCTCCACTCCTGCACTCCCCAAGCACATGCACAAAGGATCAGAAGGAACTGCTACTGAGAAAGCAAATCCTAAAACCTCACTCTCCTTTTGTTCTTGCTTCCCCTCTCTACAGACCTGTACAGAAATCAGGTTTTGGACACTGGCAATTCCAAAACAAATGCTTAATGTTGGTGGGTTGTAAGGGAGGTGAGCCTGGTCCTGTCACCTCAAGATCCAGCTTGAGCTGTGTGTGAAAAGGAAACTCTCCTGGTTTTGTACTAGGGCACAGTGCTTCTCTCCATGAGGACCCTGGCACTGGTCACACTGACCCTAGAAATGCCAGACAAAGGGCAGGCTGGATGCCCAGTATTTAGACTACACAAGCATGGACAGGGAAAATTTGTCTGAGCCAGAATGAGAACATGCAGCTCAACAGATGCCCAGGCCATCCTGGCACAGGTACCTCTCAGAAAAGAGGACCTGGCACAAGTAACCAGGTGCACTCTAAGATACAGCATTTGTTATCTACTCCTCCTCAGGGGAGAGAAGCACTACCCTCACCTGTACCCCCTGGCTGGCACAGTTGCCCAGTGGCTCAGGAGTCCTCAGCATCTCCAAGACATACAGCATGACTTCGTGCCAGGAAAGCTTGTGCTGTGCCAAGTCATTGAATCTGGGATGGTTAAATCCCCCAGAAATAATAACCCAACCCCTATTTTCTATTAAACACCATCACAGGCCACTATCACCACCTAAATCCCTCTACATAACCAATTTGGCTAGCCAGCAACTTTGGGAGCTGCCTTGGGTAGCTGCTGTGCATTAATTACTTCTGTTCTGCCTGAAACAGAGTAAATGCTCTTTCTTTCTCAGCAAATGTTGCTCTTGGGAGCGCCCTCCCCATGGACACAGATTGATTTGTTTTTTACTTCTATTTTATTTTTTAAATGTATCACTTTCTCTAGCCTCTGGAATAGGTGTTGGGAACCATTTTCAAAGGAGCACTAAACACAATGGGAATGTCCCATATGACACTCCATCACATATCCTGTGACATGATTGTCCTTTTTTAAACTGAGCTTTAGGAACCCCACCCTGAAGAAAGGAGAAGACAGAAGACCTCAGAGTCTGTGAAAGGCTCGGCTCTGCTCCTTGGTGGTGGCATCAGAACCTTCCCTTAATTTATGAGCATGAAGCCAAGCATAGCTTTAGCTACCTGTGATTTGCAAGAAATAGTTAACCTGCTTACCAGGGATCTTGCATTTTTATTGCAAATCCCACATGCAGGAAGTTTTCTGAGGGCAGCAAGGCTCGAGCACACTGGGAAGATACTGGATGGAGGATGGCCTAGGTCAGAAAGATTGCTTAGGGACTAAGTAAGGCAGAGGGAGCATGTGGTGTGGCCAGGTTTGATGTGCAAGCCAGAGGGGCAGGAAGGAACCTGGAATTAGTGTCACACTGAAATTTCTGAGATATATCCTCTGCAGGGGACCCAGAGCTTCACACCAGCACAATGGACTCCTGCAGTGCAAACAGGAAGAAAACCTGGCAGGTGTGAAGTGCAATCCCCACATGAGGTTCCTCCCATCCCTTGCCAGAAAGTCCTTTCCAGCTGCCACATCCATTTGCCTGAGCAGTGGAACAAAGCTGGTTTCACTTCCAACGGTACAGAATTAACAATTTCTCTACTCACCCTCTGCCCAGCGCATCTACAGAGCCTCTTCTGAATTTCCATTAAAAATAATAATGCATTTCGTTCTGCTTCACCAGGCCCATTGGTCACCTGCCTGTATCTCTTTCAGACTCCACTAGTTCCTCCTTTCTTTCACCAGCATAATCATTTTATGCTCTCATCTTTTCCTTCCATTATTTGGGTGATTGTGGACACGTTTCTATTGCTGAGATTTACAAAACAACTCAGTCAACCCTTGCACAGCAGAGCTGTCCCTGCTCTAGAAGAGAGAAGCAGTGATTGTGGGAGTTGATCCCCACAGCACACTCCAGGCTCCTGAGGTGCAGCTGCTCAGTCTCACACCTGGGCTTACCTGAGCCCCCCACGGCAGAGCCCAGGGCTGGCAGGCACAGTGCTGCACAGATGGGAGGGCGTTTGTTCTGGTGCATCACTTCCTCTGCGAGCTTTGATGCCCCCACACAAAATTAGCAAACAGTGAACTCAATCTTTTAAAAGCAAACAGGAAACAAGTGCCTTCTGAAGAGCCATGACAGAACTAAGTAAAACAGGCTCATCCATCACAAGATTCCCTGAGGCACCACTTGCCCGTGCCTAGGGACCAGCTGAGCAGTGAAACTCCCTCTGGAGGCTGCTAATGCCTTCCTCTGCTCTCTGAAAAGGATGACAGAGGCAGGCTCACTCCTTCCTTTCCCACTTCATTCATTCCCCAGCATCTGCATTGCGTGCTAACACAGCCTGCATTATCCCTGAGCATTTAGGGAGGGCAGGAGAGCTCCAGCCAAACCCACGGCCTCAGCAAGGGCTGCATCCACAGGCAGGCACTCAGCACGGCAGGAAAGCCTCGTGTGTAAGCTGCTCCTGGACAGGAGCTGATGCAAAGAGCTGCCAGAGGAAACCTTTTCCTTGGCACAGCAACTTCTAACACTTCCATAAATCCAAGGAATTAGTCTGCATAACATCTAATCTGTTAATAACATGGATATTGTATATTATACATGCACATGCCATAGATATTAAATACAGAGGTGTTAATACAGAAAATTATGAAGTGTATCATACACACCTAATTACCAGTCGTTACTCCAGACAGAGCCAGTTTTGCCTCTGCCTTTATCTTCAGCATGCATTGAGTGTGCCTTAGGGGTCCCAATTTTCCTAATCCTAACCCTAATTGTAATCTTTAACCTTCCTTTTAACCCTCCAAAATTGCTGCCCTGAATGCATCCTGTGATGCTGTTACTTATTCACAGTTAAAGGCAGCATTATTTCAGCAGCCCATCTACCTCTTGCTCTCCTGATTCTCTCTATTCACAGGCAGCTTTGCTTCTTTCCTTTTTCTGTTCACCTGGAATAGCCTGTAATGGCTCCCCCACGGATCCTCACTACCCACCTGCCTCAGTCCAGGCAGGGCAGCTGGAATCAGGTGCCTTGCTGAGAGCAGGCACTGGTGGTTTTCATGAGCTGAACTGTGCCCAAGGCAGGCGTTAAAGCTTCACCAACTTTTGCTTTATTTTCCCCCTCTGCTCCTGCAAGACTGGTCCTATACAAAAGGAGAGAGGCCCAAGCACAGGTACCACATCAGATCCAACACCTCAGCAACCAAACATTTCTTCAACCAGACACTAAAGGGAAAGAAAGAGAGTGAAAAACAAGTAGCATGAGAACTATGTTACAGTAGCTGGGCTACTATGAAAACTGGGCTACAGAGAGTGGCCATCAAGACAGAAATTTCATTTGCCAAGTAGGAACTTAAACTGATTGGCTTCTAGTACCATGGAGTGAATGTTGACACTAATTTGACTTAAAAGCCACTATTATTTTTCAAAGCAGTTTTCCCCAGCTGCCAGAAAATACAGCCACATCCAAAAACTACAAGAAAACATATCAAGTTTCACCAACTGAACTGCAGCCAAGTTCCCATGATGGCACCTGGCATTAAAGTCAAGCCACTGAGTCCAGCAGCAAAAATGCTTCTTGTTTATTTTACTTATTTTATCTTTGTAGCACCAGCCATGCCTGTACGAAGTCCATATAGCCCTGAGGCTACATATATTACTCAGCCTTCTGCTGCCAAAAAAAAAAAAAGAAAATTTGGGTCTCTCAGCACCAACAGACCATTTGTGTCTGGGCAGGGACTGCTGATGGAGCCTGGCACAAAGTCTTTGTCTGGCTCTGATACACTTGTTCCTGTGTCTGGCCATCACGATGCTCTGGTGGAGCTGTGTCTGCCTTGCTGGGAAACATGAGCATCTCTTCCAGAGCTCTGCTAGAAACTCCTGTCCTTTTGTGTTCACTGCAGTCTGATACAGAAGAGAAAACCATCGTGCTCCCTCTATGCTGGGGTGTCTTATTTTTTCCCAGTCATAGAATTGTATAGGTTGGAAAAGACCCCTGCAATCATCAAGTCCATCCATTTGCCCAGCACAGCCAAGGCCACCACTAACCCATGTCCCCAAGTGCCACATCCACACAGCTTTTAAATCCTTCCAAGCAGGGTGACTCTACCACTGCCCCGGGCAGCCTGTGCCAGGGCTTAACAACCTTTTTGATGGAAAAAATCTCTAATATCCAATCTAAACCTCCCTTAGTGCATCCTGAACCTTTTTCCTCTTCTCTCATTGCTTGTCGCCTAGGAAAAGAGACTGACCCCCACCTGGCTACAACCTCCTCTCAGGTTCTATCTGATGCAGGGATATTGTAGTAACTGTTCACTTGCTTTTCCCTGTTTCCTGAAACTGAGTTTTCACAAGGAAAAGATGACATTGTGGCCAGCAAACAGCACCTGTGCATCATGGGACTTGTCCCAGCTCTGTGTTACACAAGCTGATGGTCTCTGGACAGTGTCTAAAACAACTTTTCCAAAGCTGAGACACCCAACCTTCTTCTGGAATCCAAACTGCAAGGAAATAAAAGCACAGGGAGTTGACACGACCACAAAAGGCAGCTGACTTTAAAGGTTCCTTTACTAATATTTGCACAAATACAAGAGCAGAGGAGCTTCCTGTGTTGCTGCTGGTGGTACATCCCTGGTAATGTTCCTAAAACTGGCATTCTTCTGTGAGTTTGAGAGTCCCACATTTTGCCAGGCACTGCTGAGCTGGGGAGGAGTGCTGGGCACACGAGCCCTGGCTGCAGCAGCTCCATGGGGAGGCACAGGGGTGTCTGTCCCACGGCAGGGAACAGCGCAGGCACCTCTGAGCGAGCCTGCACTGCGCTGCCAGGGGCAGAATCTGTCATTGCAGCCCTGGCTGCTCTCAAAGTGTCCTGTGTCCATGGGGGGGACAATGTGCTGGCAGACCGAGAACGTGGGAAAACTGGATGAGAGCTGAAGCTAATGGGAGGAAACAAGATTGTTTTAACAGCGGCAGCCACTGGGTGGTAGAGTCTGCCACCGAGAGAGGGTGGCCAAGGAGGTGCTGCTGCCAGGGGCCACAGCAGCCCATGGAGAGCAGGAACTACTAATTCAGGGGTGCCCTAAAAACGCTGGGCAGGACCATTCAGCTACACCCCAATGGTCCTGCCAGCCCTGCTCTCCCAGGTCACACCAAATCTAAGCAGAAGGAGCGTGTCCTTGGCCAAAAGGAGGGCACAGGGTTACACTGAACCCCCCAATTAAACCGAGGCAAGATGGATAACACAAAAGTCAGCTCCAAGATCAATATTTCTATTCATTTATAAGCATAACAAGGTTAGAGAGGTGAGCAGAGTAAATAATTAACTCATTTACAGGATTTTGATTTTTTTTTTCAAACAGAGTCACTTTATTCTCCTGGGAGATTAGCTATGCAGTTGACATTAATCACAACTGCAGCAATTATTTGAAGTATTTGATTAATCAATCCATGGGAAAAAGAGAGCTAGGCCAAGCTACCCTTGCTGCACAGCCCTGCTGGTCAATCAGTCAATACACAGGTGCTGGCTTTCAGAAAGGTGTCATGTTTCCTGCAGGCTGTAAGGAGTGCTCTGCCTGGCTGGATACAGCACTAAGATGGATATCACACTTCAGATGGGGAAGATGCAGACCATGATGCTTTCCAGCTGAATTAAAGAGTATTTATTAATGCTAGACTTGCTGAATTGGGAATCTCAACTTGGGGCCCTCCAGCTACTCAAACACAAATACAATCAAATGCTTGCCCAGACCTGATGACACATGTGAAAAATACCATTACAGAGCAGTGTGTGTCAGCCAACACTGGCAAGGGGCTGAAACTTCCACCTCCTTCCTTCTCACCTATAATCTGAGAAGTGATTTCAATTAAGGAATAACAAGAAGCCTAGAAGGTGATCTGAGCATTATTATTATTAAAACATCAGTTTGGAAAATATTAGGTGTATACTTTCTTTTTCTTGCTATTTTTCCTTCTAATAATCATTCCTGGAATTTCTGTTTACAACTCCTACTCCTGGTGGCACTGATCTTCAAACAGAATTGGAAAAAACTGCAGACTTGGAAAACCACTGAAATCAAATTTTAGCACCTTTCTGACAATTCTCACACCTACTGACAGACAGCTGGTAATGTGCTATATTATAATACATTCTCATCTGGTTTTGCTCTGGATTAGGCTGCTGCTTTCAAAAATGCAAATGTTAACTCCCAGAACAAACTTTGCTTGATGATGTTAAGCTTATGTGTAAACTGAAATGCAGCAGACTTTCATTACAAGAGCTCAACCATTTAAAAAGATGAAAATTACAAGATGGGGCACATTTTTAAAACAAATATTAAAACATTCAACCTGTATTTTATTGATTATGTTTCCCCATCTAACACTTCTACTGCTGCATATAAATGAAACTAATGTTTCTTTAACACAAAATCTGTAAAGGATCAAAAATCCTTTGGACTGCTACAACTCCTGCAGGGAATTTGCTTCATGATCATGGCAATGTGAAGCTCTGCTGTGTGGCAGCTGATTGCACTCTCTTTTGGGCACAACCCAGGTGGAAAAGAAGCTCTCCTGTGTGCAAACAGGACACCAGACTGCCACACTCCCAAAGCTTTTGCACACAGATCCTTCATGCACAAAGCCAGGAGGTTCCCACTCCAGGAGAGGACACACTGCAGGAGGAGAGGCAGGGTCTAGAATAAGGCACTACATACACGCTTGTGGCGAGATCAACCACTCCAAGTTTTTTGTCTGCTCCTCAAGCAGCATGTTTCTTACATCTGGCATGCAAAATACTGTAATAGTGAAGAACATCCCATTTTGATTTAAATGAATGCATTTATTTCCAAAAAGGAGACCGTAAGTTAAACAAACACATTTCTCTCTTTGCACATGAAAGCATTGTTTTGTCACAGATGTACAGTATAATACATTTATTTTCTCAATTGTTTTGTATTTGTAAGGCACTGCCAGTTATTTGGATGGGTTTGTAAGGATGAAGCAAATTGCTCTGTGGGGCTCTATTCAGGGAACATAACATTCCCACAAAAGCACCATAATTCTGCATGCAGCAACACAAACTGCCACGACACTGCAGCAGCTGGCAGGGTGGATAGAGTTAGCATTATCAAAACCAGCATGACAACTCCACTCCAAAAGCCCCTTATATGCATAAATTAATGATGAATGTACATTGATTAGCCCCCACCCAGACTCCAAGGAACCCTGCCTTCCTGCAATGTAATTTGGAACCTCACCACAGCTGCTTTGTCCACTCCTGAGGCCTGGGGAGCACTGCAGCTTGTCCTTGCATGGCACTGGCCTTGTCCAAAGCTCTGGAGCCTTGCTCACAGGTGTGCACTGGGGCACATCAGGGACTGTGCTGCAGCCCTGAGCTACAGGGAACAGCATCAGCAATGTGCCAGGAGGGGCATTTTGGGAGCTCTGCCACACAGAAAGCTGAGAGCAAGAACATCCTGCCAGGGATCACGTCTGTGTTCCAGAAGCTGGATATAAATTCAGCTGCACCTATCTTTCTGACCAAGCACCTCCCTTCTCCAGACATGCAGAATGGCAAACAAGCTGTCACACAAACACTTTCTGAGACAACATTTTTCATCACAACTACAACAAGCTGGAAATGTGCACAATGGACATTGCTGCCCCCAAACTCTCAGGCTTCTTCAGCTATTTGCCACCTTCCTCCACAGCTCTAACCAGTTCCCACTTGGCACACTATGGCTTCCTGAAATTAGACCACAGAGGCCTTCCTATCCATCTCTAAGTCCTTCTGGTTACACAAAAATGGCTTTTAAAAACCAAGAAAATACGTGTTCTGAATACAGGCTGAGTAACCCACATTACTTAACTCAGGTAAAAGCAGGACTAAGACAAGGCAGGCTGACCTGGAGGCTCAAGTTAAACAATGTTGGAATTCACATTTCAAGCCAACTTGTCTTGTTTGATATTGAATCTGAGTGCAAAGCTTGTAGCATGCACAGGTAAATAGGTTTGTACTGAGTATATAAGACAATAATAATGATCTATAGTCAGAGTGAATACCTAGATCCAATAGGGAAGCCTCCTGTTCTGCTGCTAGCTCTCTAAAATATCCCTACATTTTCCTATGTCAGGTGACTTGACCTTTAACTAAAGGCACTTCCTGACCAGTTTTTGTGGGGCTGCTGAAGCCAGGCTGCTCCTTGCCTACTCATGACTCCTCTCAGCCTAGGAATGTGCTTTTGGTGCTGCTTCTGTCACCATACACAAGCTCAGCTTGAGAGAACCCAGCACAGCCTAGTTTATATGAGCAGGTGCACTGAAATTGAGCAAGAGAGAAAAATCTGTGTCAGCAGGAAAACAGAGAGAGGAGCAGTGCAGGGGGGCCTTAAACCACCCCTTGCTTTATACTCATTGTCTCCTACAAACATGAGAACTGGAAGCTTCATGAAGAGGTCCAACAGTGATTGAGACACTAACTTCAAGGTCCAGTCTCTACTGGAATCCTTTATCCAGAAGTTGTCTGGGATCCCATGGTTCTTCTAAGCCAATCTTGCCATCAGCTCTTTGTATGCAGCATCATTAGCAGCTTGTAACAGCTCATGACCTCAGAAAATTTACTACTTAGAGCACTGACAGATAATAACAATGCAGAAGGGAATTTGGGCAGAAAAGAAATCTCAGCTTTCTAGATTTTTTTTGCAGGATAGTGTTCGTTTTGATCAATCAGCTCTAATGTGGAAGCCAGGAAAGAGCTGACTCAGTGAACACACTAAGTGGTGATTTCACACAGCATCCTAATGATGACAATGATGATGTTGTGGTAACTTGGGCAAAGCTACTGAGCATCACTGGGAGAGAAGGAAGAGCCCTGCAATATATTGCTGTGATTCCTAATAGACCAGTAGAATTCCTGCTGTCAGAGTCCTAAGGGAGGTCTTGAATCATTGCTGGAGCTGGGCGGTGGCAGAAAAAAACAGTGTCAGCAAAAAGCAGTGTCATCCGAGTTCTGTAAGCTCTCTGCAAAGGTGAGTCAGACCATTATCCCTGTTTTGCACATCTCTGTGATTAGCCCTAAGTGACTTACCCCAAATGAGCACCCCTCGAGATGTCCAGCCCATCTTTTCCAATTCCCAGCCCGTCACTCATCAAGCCACAACAACAGATCCCTGGAAGACTACAGGCCCTGACTTCTGAAGTGGCAGTGACTGAATCTTGTAAAGAGCATGAGAGCTGAGATGATTCTCCTGCTGCTGGTTGTTACCTAGGAACATTCTAGAGAACAGTATTCTCTAGAACAAACAGGACAGGAAGGCAGTGCTGTTGCAGAGCCCGGACGTATCCATTGCTTGGGTGGGTTGGTCCCTCTGCCAGCCATAGCAAAGAGAATAATTACACAGAAATAACTCTAATAGGAACAAGCAGATTATCTGTGCATTTGCTAGCAAGTTGGATAAGGGTGTTGCAGAATCATAGATGGGTTTGGGTTGGAAGGGACCTCAAACACCAACTCGTTCCAAACCCCTGCCATGGGCAAGGACACCTTCCACAAGACCAGGACGGTCCATGGCCTCGAACACTACCAGGGATGGGGCATCCACAGCTTCACAGGGTCTGTAGGACCCCAGTGCCAGAGCCTCACCACCCCCTCAGGGAAGAATCAGATTAATTAATGGCATTCACCAAATTCAACTACACTGGACTGGTGGGAAACAAGGGAGAAGAGGAAGCCACAGTGGCTGGATGGAAGCACAAGGACAGGTCAAATAGATTTACAAGGAGTTTGAAGTAGGAACTTCCCAGCATAAGGCAGCAGTTACAACAAAATACACGAATATCATACAGCAATCAATACAGCAATTGAAAATTGTGTCAGCTTTACAAAGCACCACCCTATTTCCAAAAGGATCATTAAGAAAAAAAAAAAAAAGTGCAACTATTCAATGCAGTTAACACAGCTGAAACTGTGGTTTATGTCTAGAGCTGAAGTCATGGCATGACTTCATGTCTGAAATGAGCGAATGGAAAAGAACACATGGAAAAGATCGCTGGGCTCGGGGCTCGGCGCGCTGCTTGCCCGCTGCCCGCCAGGGGTCCCCCGCGCTCAATCCCACCGCGGGGAATTCTCTCCTGGCAGGATGTTTGGCATCCCAGCCCATCCCTTCCCCCGCCCGTGCTGCCCAACCATCCCACAGCACCCTGACACCAGGCCACTGACACCTCCCAGCTCCTCACCAGGCTGAAACCCAGCGGGTAATGACACATCCCTGGGGTTTTGTGCATGTAATCCCACACCAGCCATTCCCGGGCAGGCAGCACAGACGGAGCCGCAGCAATGAATCCACGATTTGTCTGCATGGTTACAACACCTGTACACACCTGAGACGTGTTCACACGGGCCAAACACCCCTCACCTAGAGGCAAACACATCCTTGCTTCTCAGAGGCTGCAAGCACTGCTGTGATATCAGATTTCCCGGGATGGATTTGAGCCGTACAAATCCACGTGTGAGAATGCCAGTGGTTACAAAGCATGGACTGTAAGTAACTGGTGGGTAATTATGAAAGGATGTGTCTGTGTGGCTCAGCTCCAACATCAACAGAGGGAAGAGCTCTGCCTATTGAGTCACCAACAGCATTTCCTTCCAGCCCCTGGGTTTCCCGACAGGTCCCCTCTGAGTTACTGCCCAGACCCACAGTGGCTAAGCTCATAAAAGCTGCTGAGCTCCAGCCCCAGGGAACAGGGCTCCAGGCCCCCACAGCCAGGAGAGCTTTCCTGGCCACCACCGTGCTTCAAGGACATGGTGCCTCACCAGCCTCTTTATTACAGCAACTGAACTGAGCACCAACAACATCCCAGTCCCAGCCACCACAGAAGCTTCAGAGATGCCTTGCCATCCCCAAACAAGGGCTGCAGGAACCACACCAGTTTTAGTGTCCCATCCCTTTGGTTATCCATGAGTCCCAAACTATCCACAGCCCAAGGGCCCCCATGTAGGAATGAAATCAGCATTTCCTCTGCAGGAAAATAATTTGGCTAATGAGAGATTGTTAAATGAGAGGAAGATGTTTCTTAATCAGAGACCAGATCCCATCAAAGGCAGAAGTGTGCCACACCTTCACATGATCACAAGGGCAACCTTTATTTTACCTTTGTGGATTTACCTTTGTGGTGTGCAAGGTTACCTGAATTCTTCTACACTTAGTTATTTCTGCTCTTTGGTAGTTTGTCCTACTGCTTCCTTCTGGTTTTCTTCTTTTTCTATTCCTTTCTCAGTTCCACATTTTAGGTTCTGTTTCTTCTATTGTCCCCATCCCTTCCAACAGACCTGAACAGTGAACGTGTGCTCATTTGTCTGCTCCATGTCATTCCCCACTATAACTTTCAGTCAAGAGATCTGTTAGCCCCGTAAAACAGCCACTGAAAAGTTTCCAATAATAAGAAGGACTCAGGACTCTAAAAACCTCATCTCACTGGATCAGGTGCCAGACCACATGAACAAGCTAAAACAACTGGTCTGATGGAGACCAGAAGGTATCTGCCAGGGTTCTGCAGTAAAGCATCTGCTCTGCTGCCTGTAGGCCTTCCTGTCTTCTGCAGCAGCACCTTCACATCTCTACCAGAACAGAGTAATTCCCCAGGTCTGCAGGACATCTGAAGACATTTCTGAAGACCAGATAAGAGGAAGCTGAAAAATTCAGCTTGAGAACTGCATGTATCTCTGAAACAATAAATGTTTTGAGTGATCAGCATTTCTAGGCAGTGAAACAAATGAGCATTTCCATTCCCGGGGGAAGTGGGAAGCAAGCAAACTCCATTCCTCTGTTCTGTAGAGTACAGGAAATCGGAGTGATTGATGGCAGCAGTAGGGAAATGCACATTCAGCTCATATTTCCAATGTAAATGACTTGCCACCTCACCCCTCTGCTTCCTGTTCCTTCACGTAGCCCCCACACTCCGGCTGGTAGTTGAAGTATGTGTGAATCAGGGAGGAAAAAGGAAACAGGACTTGTTAGACTGCTTCCCCCCACCCCAATTTAAATGAGAAAGATAACATGCTAAATCAAAGGGCAAGCAGCTGTTCAAGCCTAGCTCTTCTTGCCCACAGACCCAGGGTGGTGACATAGGGGTGGACTAAGGAATCCTGCAGCATTGTTGCCAGACCCCAAATGTGCCAGGTGCAGAAGGCCCCTGCTTACAGAACATCTCCTTGCATTACAAAGGTGAAAGCAGAAGGCAAAGAGGCTTTTTAGGATGCTGCACACCATCTGTGGGATCTGCCTGGTTCGCAGGGATGCTGAGCCACAGCGAAGGCTGGGGCAGGAGAAGGAGCCCGAGGAACGCGGGAACATCGCTGCAGGGGGCTGGCCCTGCTCTTTCCCAGGCAGCTCACTGAGAGGTGCTTATTTGTACAAAGCAGCCTCTGAGAGCCTAAAGAACCAAGGCTGTCGTGGTGCCCTAAACCAATGAGTATGTGACCTACTCGTTCCCACTCTGTCCCTTGACCTTTTCCCATAGCATTCTCCAAAAGCATCACATGAAAAATAGCCCTTCTCAGCTCTCCAGAGGCTTTGGAGACAGCATCAAAGCTCTGTGCTTATAAACAATTCCAGCTAGGCCAAAATGCCATTCCAGCATCAGGGGTCCCAGGATTTCTAAGCCTGTCACAAGGAACTGGAGGGAGAGGGGGCAGGGCAGAAACAGCATGTGCTGCCAAGGGGAGGGGGAAGCGAGGGCCAGGCAGCTGGAGTGTGAGCTGAGCTCCAGGAAAGCCCCGTGGGCAGAGACAGGATCTGCACACACACCTGCGGCTACACAGGATCCTCTTGTCTCCTTGCTCATTACAGATAGCTCTCTTAGCATAGGCTGAAGGATCATTTACCTCATTGATCCTTCAACCTAATCTTCTTTTCCCCCTTCTCTCACCTTGCTCATCCACTAACACTCCAGCATCCATTCTGGAGAGGAATTCACAGCCCAGGTGAAGACAGAGAACTGAACAGACTGCAGAGGGGCAGTCCTTGAGCATCAAGACTAGTTATTTGTTAACTCTTCAGGCTTTGAATAGCAGCTGTCCAACAAATACTTACAGGAATCCCTGTCAGCTCCCTCTGCTGTCTCACACCATCCTTGGCACACTCCTACCTTTTGCTGAAGAAACTTCAACTCCCCGTTTTTGTGTTTCCTGATAGCTCCAGATCTAACTTCCCCTGGCAATAGCTGCACACACTCCTTGAACAGCCTCTAAAAAGCAAATTCCAAAGAAGATGCTCCATAATTGAGTGAAACTTTTTCCTCGACCATTATCCTATTCCTGTAACTTCCATTTTTTCCCTGTATTTGTTCCTCCACAGAATAATAAGAGCTGCAGGAGACCCACAAGGATCCTCAGGTCAAACTCCTCAGTGAACAGCCCACACAGGGTGCAAACCCACAACCTGGTGTTATTAGCACTGTGCTCTAACCAACTGAGCTGATGATCTCAGGGGTTTTGTCCTCCTGTTCCTGCCACAGACTACAGGCAAGGCCTTCAGTTGGGCAATCCACAGCTGTTTGAGGACTAATTACAGCTCACTGTCCCTTGTTTCAGTGCACTACTTTTTGCCATGAAAAGGGAGACAAAAAAGGGGTAAGTTTTTGTAACCATCTACCAGCACATCACCACCTCAGCCAACTGGAGCTTCACCAGTTGAGTCTGGGTCACACACTCCCAGTACAACCCAGCAGCCAAGGAAAAACCTTTTTATGTCTGGATACGTGGACTGCTGCTGGTGGCAGCCAAGCAGGTTTGTGTCTGGGTAGCTCTTACGTGGCAATAGAGACACTGCCCTCTTGCAGGGCAATAATTTCAGTCCCAACAAGGAAACTGGATAATTACAGAGAAAAGCAGCAGGCGCTTCAATCATTCCTACTGTGCCAGGTCTTTTAAAATGTCATTGAAAAGAAATGGTGGGATAATGAATGCCTTGACTCACTTTCAAAGCACCTGGCAGGACAGACAGGAGGAAGCAACAAGGTTAGGAGGCCTCCATCATCCTTCCTGGTTCCTGGGGACTGACCCTAGAGGGTGGGAGATCTGGGACAGGATGGCGTGATCATAGGATGGCATAAAAATAGCAATACAGTCATGTGAGTTCTATTGCTGTAGATGTCTCCAGTTTAAGAGCAAACCGCCTGACTTTATTCTGGTGATCTTGTTCATTCTGTATTTTAGTTGTGGCCCTTCTTCACCATTTTCCCTTTTATATAGCATCAGAAAAGCATTAACTCATGACTTTGTTTCATTCCACTGACATAACTACTTAAATAGCCTTCCTGATGTTTTGACATATATCACTTGGACAGACATTTAGAAATTTAAGCCATGGAAGCTGTAGGACATTTTAAAAAAATTAGAAAATATGTGGACAATTCTTCTGTTATTTTAACAATATGAAGACTCAACACTTGTGTAAGTCTGCCAGCAAATGCAGGGAAATATGTGCTTACCTGGCACAAATATTAAACTGAGCACATAGATTTTTAGAGCCATGCATTTACTACATATCCTGCACACATACTCTAACCCCCACATTCACAAAAACAAATTTACAGCACATAAGGCAGGCACAGATTATTTTCAGTGCAAAGCACCTTTTTCTATAGGCAACAGGAGCATGTGTACCAAGGGAGCACACATACACTGAGCACGCAGTCAAAACATCCATTCATTCCATGTAGCAAAGATTTATGTCTACCAAATGAAGAATTGCACCTGTATATCCATTTAGAATAAATTTGACATTAGCAAATGCACAATTGCTGTGAAAGGAAATAATACATCTGATGCACTCAAAACCCACTCTTAATTGTTCAGCCCAGAAAACAGGAAAACAGAACAATCAAATGAAATGCCACACACACAAGCACTGTATGTGCACAGAATGTACACTGGAGAAAGTACACCCCACCATAAACAAACACAGTATTCCCAGAGGACTTCTCCATACACTTATGTTGTGCTCAAATGCACACAGGCAGATCCTTAACCATACACTCACCTGCACAAATATGTATCAGAAGAACAAAAGCCCATTACACATAATAAGCAGCCAAAAATGCACACTTTAGAAATGAGGAACACACTACACAAATACCCAACTCATGCATATAAGTGTTATATATGGGCTCCACAGAAAATAATTCCTAAGTCTCAAATGCAGGCTGCAGTTAATAATCCTCACACACTGGGGGCTGCATTTCACCCTGCAGCTCAGAGCACAGCACTCAGAGCAGTGGGGCTGAGGTTGCAGCTGGCCCCACACAGGTTCAGTGCCTACAGTTCACGTGTAGAGTTTAATCTTCTCCCAGAATAAGCACCTGCACTGCTGCTGTAATTCCCCAGAGCCATCTTAGAACTATATAAGCTACTGTGTCTGGACTGCCAAAATCCATTTGGAGATTCATTGGCAATTCTCCCATTTTCCCCCCTGTCTAGAGGAGCCCAAGAATTCCATTTTATGGAGGGTAAACTAATGCAGCCCTCACATGGGCATCTCAATTAGCCCTGTGCCCTCCCACCTTACCACCTCTCCAGCTGCAGTGGAGAGCAGCCACTGGTTCCACTACAGCACCAGTCACCACCTGAGCAACAAAGCAGCTGCTGGAGGTGGAGGATAAAGGCATTTTACTCCCTTTTATTGCCCAGATAAGACCTCTGATAATTTCACAGTCAGACTATCGAGTACCTAAACAGAAACAAATGCACCTAATCAAACACACCAGGGGGCACTGCCAGAGCAGGCAGCCAGGCGAGACTGGGGCAGAAATCAAAAGCAGGAAGCAGAACAGTCGAGGCCTACAGCCAGCCTTCCACTCCAGAGAGCTTGCACACAGACACAACACTCCTGTTCCACAGTCCACCACAGGCTGAATGGGAAATCCCAGTGACCCACTGGGAGACAGACTCTGCCTTGCAGCTTGAACACCAGACTCTGCTTCAGCTGCTCCACATTCCAAACCTACTCCAGCTATGGACACACAAAGAAATCCTGTGCCAGGTGATTAATTTAATCTATTGCACATCATTTAAAAGTACCCAACCCAACCCCATCATAAAGGCTTAGAAATAGCAAGGCACATCCACAGCATGTTTGCTTCTGCTTCCAGAAATGCACATTTCTCTCTGCTGTGAAGAAATCTAGACTTACTTAGATACAGCTGTCCATGTTAAGTGAAAAAGAATGCCTTCCACATCTCTCCTTTGGTCCCTTGTCAGGGAAATGGGAATCAGCACTGCTCCCTTAGCTCTGCTGAAAGTTGCAACCTCTCTAAATGCTATAAACTTGCACAGTACCCCACATGCAGAAGGATCTCATCCTGCTATCGCAGCCTGATGGCACAGCCACGGAGACACAACCTGAGGTCTGCCTTGCCCCTCCCAAACAACTCTGACCAAGCAAAGGTTGTGGAAACCCAGAAAAATGGGGAGTATCTTTTCCTCCAGGTGCTCTATGCGGTAAGCAGAACAAAACAAAAGAAAAACAAAACAAATCAGGAGAGACTAATGAATAAAAATAACAGACTCTCTGCTTTTCTCCTTGTAATTTCCCCACCCCAGACAGCTGTAATGTGGAAAGTATTGAAATTTAAATCACACCTCAGCCTAACCTCAGCTGACAGGCTGCCAACGCAATAATCTCAGCCTGGCTATCTTCTCTCAGGGAGAACGACAAACCAACTACAGCAAAGTGATAAATTTTCAATTTTATTTTAAAATATACCAGATGGGAGATTTTATTGGAGTCATAAATATGTCAAAAGCAATGTTGGCATATGATTGGAGATTGCCCCCTCCAAGGGAGCAGCTCTCCTTGTTTAGAAGTGCCATCAGATTCTTAATAAGAGGCTCCAGTTACACTGCAGCAAAACAGTCCCTATATTAAGCCAATTGAATGTCTATTTGCCAGACGTCTTTTTTTCTCTTCTCTGCCAGCTCCAGCTTCTTAAACAGGAGAAATGAGGGTGCTAAGGTCAGACCTAAGCATCACCAGTTTGAGTTCTCATTTTGTTGTTGGAAAATGGCTGAAAAGTATTTGATTTCTCACCAGTATTTGAAAGCAGAATTTCATGTCAGTCAGTGAAGCTTCCTTTGATTTCCTAGAATCCCAACCAGCAGGTGTCAACCAAGTTCAGCCTCAGATTTAAAGCAAATCGAATTCAAGCCCTTAATCCTAGCCATGGGTCAACCTCAAATTATGGAAATAGCACTTGGCCTCAGTCCCAAAACTTCATGTGAGCTAAAACCAGTTCTAAATCCCACCAGCCACTTCCAGAAATATGAGCTGCCTTTTGTAGCCTCTGCACCTCTCCTCCTTCTACCACTGGTGCTGTGACAGATCATAGTAGTCTAACAGGAAGAAGTCTGATATTTATGCCTTTTCATCATTTCAAAGGTTTTACAGACTGGCTCTACCAGCTATGTCTCTGAGCATGATTCCCACCTTCCAGCTTACTCAGGAAATCCTCATATTCTTATACCAATAAATTCAAATCAATCAACTCTACCACTACTGATTCCCATCACCGCAGAATCTGCCTCACTGAAACTCTGACAATGAAAACTTAATGCAAAGCAAGTGAAAAACAACAATAATCTAAATGTTATTTTATGTTTTTTCATAGAAATGCTTTGCAGATTAAATCTTTTCGCCACAAAACTATAAAAAGGGAATAGAGAATTAGTAAGAGAGCCAATACATAAAATATTACAAAATAATATCCTGCAGTTATAGCCAATCCAGCAGTAACAGCACCACAGAGAGCAAGGCAAGAAGGAAACGTAAGCAAAAAGTGACATAACTTTGCATAGGTTAGAGGTGTGTGGTCTTTTAGACATTACTTATTCCTCACAGTCAAAGGAGTGCTCAATGCTCTTTCAGTATTCTCTCTAACAGATTGATCATTTGCTGTAGAAGGCTTTTAAAAAACTTTGTGAGCATAAAACACCATCAGGTACATTTATCACAAAATATCATCCTCCTACCCACAGCCTCCAGTCCTGGACATGCCATTCATTGGTCTTGAAGCAGCAGATGCAGCAAGACAAGCTGAAGCTTTTAGCAGCTTTTTAATCTGAAGTAGCAGATTGAAATAGAAGAATCATACCCATCAGTCTCAGGCTTAAAATATTTTGACTTAATGTACTACACGGTGAGGCTGGCATTCCTCTGGCTTCTGCAGTGTTTTTGATGGGGACTTGTACATTCATCATTGATTGGCACAAGGTCAGGGAAACCTGGTGAAGTACAAACCAGCCAGGAAAGAATTCAGCTCCCATTGTAATGCTTTTGACAAAACAAACCCATGCTGGGGACATGAAAGAGGGTGGCCTGGCTCTACTCTTCCACCCTCAGGAGGACTCACTGAGAAAGCAGAATTGGCCAGTTCCAACCACATTTGAAACTATCATTTCCCAAGATTCTGTCTAACAAGCAGTGATAATGATGGAAGAGCACAGACAAAGCTGAATTCAGGAACACTGCTGCCTTCACAGGTTAAAAGGTCTGCAAGGCCATTTCCATTACAGAACCTGTGGCACTATTTGGGGCACTAATGCCTCTCAGGGTGCTCTAATGGGCTGATGCATAATAATACAGCCAAGCTGGGAGTCCTCCAGGACAGAGACTGCAGCTGACTGTATGTCTGTGCAATATTTAGCACAATTGAGCTTCAGCTCTAATAGCAGCCTCTAAGTGTAACCATGCTACAACAATGGGCAGTGTTAACTTAGATAATAAAAATAACATAATGCATCAGGAGTATCTATGGCATAATTACAAGGTTTATTCAAAGCACCTAATCAAACTGTTCAGCAACTTAGCATAAACACGGACATAGAGGCAGATACTCCTAGATTAAGGAGCAAATTATGATTAGTGCAGGTATAATTGCCTTGGAACTCCCCACACTTTCAGTCAGGCCAAGGACTGACTAACAGCACATTCAGGCAAGCACACATTTCTCCCTGTGGAAGATAAACCCCGAACACCTGTTTAAGAGCAGTCTGAAAATGCAGGGATCCTTGAGTTCTGCACCTCTGAGCCCAGGAGGAACCAACCTCAGGCAGCTTGCTTAGCTTCAGACTTACTTAAGATGTCTTTAGGACATTCTCTAGTTAAGATGGTGCACTAGTAAAGTCTATTTAATTATTTGAACAAACTTTACTATTTAATAAATCACTTAACAAAGGAGTGAACTCATTTAGGTATTGACTGGTTAACCTACCTGGCAAACAAGTAATATCCAGGCAAACAGGAATGTGACTTCACCAGGTTCCTCAGTTTCCAGTCCTTCCAGTAATGGGCAAACCTGCTGTCTCACTAGAAAGCTGTCCCATTAAATCATTGCAGCACACAGGAAATACAAAGGTCTCAGAAGATCTTACTGTACTCTCACATTTGGCGGCCACATGACACCAGTCCATAGAGAAGACCCTAATACAATCTCAAGAATATAAAATGCTGACATCCAACATCACAGCATCCCATCCAGCACAGGACATCCTCCTGTCCAACACACCACTGAACATCCCTCCAGTGCTGTCAGATGTCACACAAACTCACTTGTGCTGCTGCTGCTATGTGTCTGTTCACCTTCAGGAAAAATCCAAGCATCAATGCACATGTAGAGCTGGAGGCCTGAAAACACACAGCCACCTTTAAATGAGGCAGCAGCACCAGGAACAACCCCCAGGGGTGGCAAATCAGCAAAAAAAACCATCTGCAACCAGGTCAGCTCCCATAGCCCTGCCAGGACCTCTCCCTTTTTGTTTCCCTGATCCTCTTCCCATCCTGGCATCACACCAGGACCTGGACACATGAGCAGATACAGGCTTCCCTCTGATGCAGCAGCTACCTTATAAATTATATAACAAATTAAAATTACTTTATATGACAGTGATAACACCATCATCTGTAGTGTTCAGGGGTTAATAAATTGTGCCCATGAACGAATATGTGCTGACTCACTAACTAAGCTGCAAACAAGAGCTGTTCATCTCCTCTGCAGTACCC
>VYZP01068460.1:9167-53634 GCA_013400635.1 Hypocryptadius cinnamomeus | reverse complement strand
AAAAAAAAAAAAAAAAGGTAATCAAAATGGCATAGCAGACATGGCAAAAACCAATTAGTGCCTGTCCTTGGTACTCAGAGTGCTACATTGGCTCACAATTAGGCTTGCTATGATTTGAAGCATCTTTAAGCCTGCTGCTATTGAACACAATATGTGGGAACATGGTTCTGTCACATTTTTTTAATGTTCAAGCAATGCTGACATATCCCAGAGATGTGAGTTCAAGGCTGTGGTTTCATGGCAGCCTAATTTCTATGGCAGGCTGGCTGCCACTATGAAGTCACAAATACTGTACTTGTGAGAAGGAAGGAAAAGTGCCTCCCAAACCAGTTTGGTGGATGCTTTTGCTTGCTATGGCAATGGTGTGAACAAAGTCTAGGATCAGCTGCTCCTAGCCCTTTCTCTAAAAGGAGGACCCAGACTTCCAACTCTGAATTGCAATCACGAATGTACTTGTAAGAATGTAAGTGTAGGCACAGTGAAGACTTTTAAGTAAATATTTAATACAGTCTGCATTTTTAAAAAGTCATGATGTATTCAAAGAAGAAGCTCTGCAACTGTAAAAAAAAATATAGAAACAGAAACCACAATGGCTTTGCAGAAATACTAACTAATAATAGTTATCCTAACCTAATAGCTAGACTGTATCTGTCTAGCTATAATAAATGGCAGAGGAACAGACAATGTCCAAAAGAATCACCATCAGCAAAGTACTTCCTGACACTTAAGAATTATTTCAACATTAACTGATATCAACACGTAAGAACCAGAAGCTAGATATCCTGTCTTTTCCTTTTCCATCCCTTCCTAACACTTTCTATTCAGTGTTCATATTTTATGCATATCCTTCCTCATGAATTAAAGAGCTCTGAAAACTGAAGAATAACCATGAAGTCTCTCTCAGTTTCCAGGTAGAATATGTAAGAATGGGCATGGCTGAACCTTGTTTGCAATGGTGCGACTACCACTGAGAGTCGAAGTGGGAAAAGGAGGTGCTTTCAACTGAAAATACAGAAATACCTGAGCATGTCAGAATCTTCTGGATGTTAGAGATTCAGTCAGCCAAATGTTGCAGTAGCTGTGTCTCCTGGATATGGGCTCATTCCCGCCGAGCAGGTTCAAGGCTGAGGTTTTACTGCAGTGGGATACAGCTGTACTGGGCTGTGGCTGCTGAGACCAGCCATCCCTGACACAACTGGGATCAGGCTAGTATGACACTTTAAGACAGTGAAGCAAACTTTTATAGGCTCTGTATTCAGCATGTAGACAGCTGAGGGGAACAGAAGACTGGGACACTGAGGTGACATAACTTATCCTCATGGTCTTCGGTGCTGGGAACGCTCAGATACTTTTCTTAATGCCAGCAATACCATATGAAAGTATACAGAATTACAATAATCATCCCTGGAGATGGCAAATGTGTGGATTTCCATAGATAAGTCCAAATCCAGTAAAAATGATGCAACCTTATTAGTCACCCATAAAAACAGAGACGTCACAAGATCCAAAAGCAAAGAGTCCAGATACACCCACTGTCATGGGATATGTTAATGCTCTTTTAGGAATACTGGGGAAGGAGAGACTTGAACAATTTGCAGTTGGGCTAAACATTGTGGTTGCATATTTAAGCACTACAGAATGACAACCTGTGACAATAGGAAATTAAATTCCATCATCCTGAAGGTAACACTCCCTACTGTGAACTTTGAGATTTTTATGAAGTGCTCCTTTTTCTCCTCCTTCAAGACTATGGGACTGGGCTAAGGATGGTTTATCTTTGGCCCACATGGGATATTGGAGTGCTGCAGTGTTGAGCAGTTTCTGTGCAGCCAGGGTCAAAGAGTAGGAGAAGTGCTAACTAGAAAAGCCAGCTGCAGAATTGGAGGAAGGTCTAGAATACTACTCCTGTCCATCCTTAAGATAATTCCTTTCACACAAATAGCCTAAATTTTCCAAAAAGAATTTCTTTCAAAATACAGCTGACCCCTCCTGTATGATGAAGAATGTATTTAGGGGAGATGTGCCTACAAGCAGATCCTTGTGGCACATTCCTTTCAGTCTTGCTGGGCATTCTGCCTCTGTTTACATTGGTTAAATATTTAAAGCTATCTTTACAAAGAAAAGCAAAAGCCCTAAAATTTCTTCTAAAAATTTCTTCAAGATTGTCCTTTAACATGTACCAAGATTCATTCCACTGAAAAAGCCAGATGCAGGCTGAGAAATACTCCTGCTCTGATCTCATCCTGCTCACTCTCTAAATAGCATTCATGGAAAATACACACACAGCTAGAAGACATAGAAAAACAACTTTCCTCCACTCTATCTCCCCACCTCACATACACACACCTTTTCAATTTGTGTATCTTGAAAGAGTAATGCAGCAAATATGATCTGAATCTCATTTACATCAGTGGAAATGGGGAGTCATTTCTTTAAAAGGAATGTACTTGAAGCACAGCAAGAGCAGTGTGAGGCCAGAAGAGCTCATCACATAATTTCTCCTTGCATCACAGCCTATCTGTGAAATCAGCAGGTCTACTCCTGGGAGTAAGGATTGCCATCTTAGGCCCTTAAATCAGCCTGTGTTTGAAGAACAAGAGAGAGTCTGTGTTTTCAGGCACTGCATGTAACTGTAGAAGAACTTGCTCAAGAAAGGGAAATAAAAAGAAAGTAAAAATGTTCACATTCTCTGAACAAAATGAGCTGTGATCTGCAATTGCCCTTTTAAGAGTTGTGACTTTTTCTTGTTCTCCGGAAAACTTCTGGCAGCAGCAGCCGGGCTGCAGCCCCTGCGCCTCTCACCCCAGCGCAGAACATGTCAAGGAAAGCAGGCAACATACGGCTTTAATTTGCAAGGGATCATCTACATTTCTTCTGAACAGAAAAGAAAACCAAATCAAATCTCCACATACTCCATCTATCTTGAATAAACAGCATTAAGGAAAAAATGCTGTGGGTATTGGGAGGAAGAGATTCTTTGTAGTCTGCTTTGACTGTGCATACCGCTTCTCCTCATGCCTCTTTAAAACACAAAATCCTTGTAATGGGGGCCTGACTTACACCAATGCTGGCCAAAAATTGCTCTTTATTCCTAGCCCATGCTACCTGGTAGAACATTCAGTTACAATAGGTATCACTCAGCAGGAATACATTCTATTTCTCTTGTTCCCACAACCCCCAAATCGAAATAAAAATACAATTTTTAACCTAAACTGACAATTACAAACTAATACAGCCAATTAATAAAAGGCATATAGAGAGGCAAGTGGGATGAATTTGAGGGTAAGCAGACCTGGGCCACCCAATGGTCAGAGAATTACTTGGTGTCTTGTCAAATGCTTGTTAGTAACAACTGCCTCTGCACTGAGGTGACTTTCTGAGAACTTGGCTGTACAGCCTTGAGATCCTTTGCTGCAGAAAGTATTCTGGCTGCTGACTGAACCATCCCTAAGGTTTGTGTTCAGCTCCTACTGATTTTCTTTGCCAATCACTGCATGTGTTTGTTATTTTTGTCAGCACAGGCATACTTCCAAGAGTCTTCTAGATGTTCCAAGAAATGTTGAAGGCAGGCTTTTAAATTTTAAGGATTTTGTTCTTCTGGCAAGACTAGGTCTGTGAGACATTATACCATGGTCCTGAGGCAGAGGGCTATGTCATTGGCATGTTGCAAACTGAGAAGTATCCTACCATGCAACTGTTAAAGCTGCTTGGGAGACTTGTCCAGGTACCTTCTCTCCAGAATTTTGGGTTGCAGACCTCCATGTCAACTTCTAGGGTCAAACACCTTACTTTAAGGAGCATGTATTATCTGCATTAGGGATTTTATCATCCAAAATATATGGTAGTTTTAATATGGCAATGTAAGGGTGTACCTTATTTCATCTTACAATTGAGATGTATGACACTGTAATAATCTCCTTCATTTCACTGCATTTAGAATCTTTGTACTGATTCTCCTTCATTTTACTGCTTTTACAATCCTTGTACTGATTTTTCAGCAAGTGTCCCTGTCTGTGCATTGTGAGGATTTTTTTTGATGTGTACTGCTAGTACTCAGAGCTGAAATGAGACCCACCTGAGATGTGAATCTGTACTGCCTCATTTGGAAACTCCCAAGAAACTTCATTAATTTAGTATACACATTGCTGCCCATCACAGATTACATATTTTAATCCCTCTGTCTACCCAAATCTCAAAAATCCTTTCTTTCCATACAGAACTAATTGCTCTGCATACAAAAAATATTAACTGTTCTTATCAGCCAAGATTCATGCTCAACATGACACAAAAATTAACTTTCAACTTATCCCACTGAATTATGATGATCTTACTTTTAACCCTTTATTTGACATCTAAATAATGAAACCTTGAATCAACTAAAAACCTAATTATCTAAGCATAATTTTGCTTTAATTTTGTGGACAAACATAATTTAGGTTATTATCTCAGTTTACATTTTATTCATTTGGGTGCTCACTAGCCTTCCTACACACAAATTTGTGCTTATATTTGGGTTCTCTGTATGTAACATAGGTCTGTGAGATAAAGCTGAATAATTTCCTCTAGGGAAACAAGTTTTCCTTAAGTGCTATGGAATGGAAGCATTCACTCTATCTTATTTCTGCCAGTCACATAGAGGAAAACAAGAAAATCCTGTGATGGCTTTTTGCTTTGTTTCTGTACAAAATTAAAGATTTACACAACTACTTTTTTTTTTTCCAGACAATTCCCCATCTCCCATAACAAGTAAAGCAAGCACAAACCAGCACTCTAGGGATAGTATTGGTACATAAAGATTGTAAGAGGCCAAATCTCTGCCTACCTACCAGAGTCCTAAATTCCCCTAATGGCTACTATACCTAGTAACATCTGCATATTGTTGTGAAGTAAAAGCTGAAATTCCATTTTATTATTATTTAATGTTCAAATTTTTGTTTCTTTTAGAATGGAAGATTGTCTTTCCGTGGCAAGGGGGAAGAGTACCTGTGCTTTAAGAAATACACTGTGTTTCTTCATAAGAACATGATTACTGTCATATTGACCTGAGCAAAGGTGGCATCCAGTCCAGTCTCCTCTCTCCAACTGTCACCTATGATGGACACCCAAGGAATCATTAAAAGAACAAGGGAGACACACAGGAATAATTTCCTGTGGATAATTATTCCACAGGAATAATTTCCTGTGGATGCAGTGCTGAGCTTGCATGAAGAAGTAGTATATTTTGTGTAGGCCAAGACATATACGTGGAAAAGTAAGACAGACTTGTGGTCACACTTTTCTGTGTGTTAAAATCACCTTTCAGTTAAGAGCAATTGCTTACCATTTCCTAAGATATTTATTAATTAAGCCAGCTCTGAAAGGAAGAAGATGGTAGCTTTAGAATAGAGAGGATATTGATGATGTTAATGATGGAAAAAATAGCATTTATTAGCTAAGCAGAAATAAGAGACAATTACCATGCAGTCTGTTGATTTGGAGAGGGGTAAGTGGGAGGGGGCAGTGTTGTAAATTGAAGTAGAAGGACATTATAATGTACTATCAGACCAGCATCTCTACTGAGTCCAACGTTTTGGGCAGAGTTGGGAAACCTAGTTCCCATATGCACTTCTGTGAGACAAGTTGTGTAGTTTCCCTTAAGGATCAGGTCTGAAAGGAGTGGGAGAATATCTGTATTGTGAGCAAGACTCCCTCACAAACAGCACAGTGGTTTGTTTGGTCTATGGAGATGGCCTCCAGGAGTTCATGCTGGAGCTGAGTGCTCATTTTCAGCAGTAAAACTACAAGGAATGCAGCTGTGCACTGGATGAAGTATAGCCCTGGAACATCAAATGTAAGGCCAGGGTATGCTGGTGATTTGATGGCAGGGGGAGTTCATTGCTGTAGTAGTGGATGACATCAAAACACATCTTGCATCTCTTGCTCAGGCACGGTTTAAACTGATCTGGTGTTTTGGGCCACAAAGGATTATGCTTTAATGATGAGTTTTGTGGTTTGGGGTGTTTGAAATGTAGGACAAGTGCTTCTGGGAAGATTCTTTCCACACAGGATTTTCTTCTGTTATGTGAAAAATCACTAAACAGTTAAAATGAGCAAGTCCTAGAAACTTTTCTGAACTTACCAGCTCTCAACGCTTTTTCTTCTCCCCACAATACCACCTCCATCCCATTTCCACTTTTTGAGCTGGTCTTACTGATGCAACTGAACTTGAAGGTGTTTTTCTCAAGCTGCATTTAGCTTTTAGCTAATTACTGCATTTAGATAGTTACTGCTTCAGAACCAAAAAAAAAAAGAAATTAGCTTGCTAATCCAAAAATGTGTCATTTTCCTTCTGTACTAGTTGAAAAAAATCCGTTATGTACATGTACAAACCTTATCTGTATACACTGGTCTTTCTCCTAGAACAGTCTCCTGTGTTATTAGAGATGGTGTTTTTCAGTTTGAGAAATATTTCCTTAATATTTCAAATGCAGATCCCAGTAGGTAGAATTTCAATCAACTGATGATGCACTTGGCCATCTTAATTACCTCTCCTGGATCATGTGATGTGTCCCCAGGTCTAAAGAGGACAGGCAGAAAGCCAAGGAGGCTTCCCAAGACTAGTCAGAAATTCACACTCATTGTCTATGAGACAGAGCATGGATCTGATCTAAAGATCCAGTGTTCAGTCTTTTTAGGATGAACAGAGAAACAATACTGCTATTTAGGGCTGAATATAAATAGGTTTTGTGCTAGAAAGAGGTTAATAATTTTAATTACTGATGTAGATCTGAAGAGAAAAATCTGTAGCTTCAAACTATAAATACAATATTTAAGGAATCAAACTGTTCAGCAGAAGATGGAAAAAGGTATTTGTGCATATAATTTTTGAACTATGGTCCTCTGAGAAGAGAGTTCTTGACAGAACTCAATGAACCTCAGTAAACGAGGACATCAGCAATCGACATTTTAAGGATGTGCAATTTCTAAACATGATCCCACTCCTGCAGTCGTTACACAGCACAGATTTTGCTATTAATTAGTTTGAATGTGGGACAGTACTTCTGGGAGAAAGAAAGTGGCCTAAATAGCATGGTCCAAATTTTATCTGTAACTATCCAAGAAATACGGATGTCTTTTATTAACCCTTGCCACCTCTGACAGCTAGAAATAAATGCTGGAGCTGTCTTAGTACTAATGGATTTTTGGAGTTCAATTAACATGCGAGGCGGAAAGGCTAGGAGCATGCTGCAGAGAAGGAAGACAGCTGGTGGGAGAAGTTCCATGCCTGGTTCAGCTCCGAATAGTAGAATGAACCTTCAGACAATTATGAGAACATTTGCACACACGACAGAGAGCCTTAATTACTGAATGTCTGGAGAACAGGGCAGGGTTCTTCTCTCCAGGAGCACACTTTATTATTCTTATTCAATTCCAATGAGTACAGTAAATCCCCTATTCAGCCTTCATCGTTTTTCTGGACTATGCATTTCGGGAGAGCCAACAGGACCTCCATTCTGTTTGTGCAGTGGGGCTTCAGGCATGCAAAAATGGCCACTGCTGGCGGTCACTGTATGCCCATTCACCCCCTTCCCAGAATATAGCAAGAATTTTCAAAAAAACCTGACGGGAGGTATTGCAAGTCACACAGCATTCGACTTGAGTCGCACTGGAATAGTTGCCCACTACGCAGAGGGAGGAAGGGAAATGGGAAAGCCCTATTGGGATTATCTTCGTATGTCGGGCTGCTGCTGTGGACACGCTGGGAGGAAGGCGCAGAAAACACACTGGCAATAGCTCGGTAGCGCGTTACTCAGTGTCTCGGGAGAGGCGAGTTTTAGCCACTCCAATATCACCGTGTGTGCGATGTACGACATCGCGGTCTGTGCCTTCACGCAGCTGCGGCTCCTGCCCGCATCTCAGGTGACCGCAGTGTGTCTCCCACATTTCAGACCTGCAGACACCCCCACTGCGCACTGCTCCCCGCAGCAGAGTCCTGGAAGTGCCGCGGACCCCTCCTCCAATCCTGCCCTTTGCTATGTGCCAAGCATCGATTCCCCCGCCCGGGATTAGCCCGGCTGCTTGCACGGCGGGGGACACCGAGGGTGGCGGGCTCCGGCCCAGTCCGGGCGCGCCGCTCAACAGCTTCAACAATCGTCATCACCGGGGAATCCAAAAACAGCCCCGGGACAGCAGGGGCCGGCGCGCTGCCGACCGACACGGCACGGCCCCGTCCCCCCGATCACCCCCCGCCNCGGCCGGTGCCCGCGGCTGCCGCTGCTGCTGGTGCTGCTGTGGGCGGCGGCGCTCCCGGCCGGGGGGCAGCTGCCGGCGTCGCAGTACAACGGCGAGCGGGGCATCTCCATCCCTGACCACGGCTACTGCCAGCCCATCTCCATCCCTCTCTGCACCGACATCGCCTACAACCAGACCATCATGCCCAACCTGCTGGGCCACACCAACCAGGAGGACGCAGGGCTGGAGGTGCACCAGTTCTACCCGCTGGTCAAGGTGCAGTGCTCGCCCGAGCTGAAGTTCTTCCTCTGTTCCATGTACGCGCCGGTGTGCACCGTGCTGGAGCAGGCCATCCCACCCTGCCGCTCCCTCTGCGAGCGGGCCCGTCAGGGCTGCGAGGCCCTCATGAACAAGTTCGGCTTCCAGTGGCCCGACACGCTGCGCTGCGAAAAGTTCCCGGTGCACGGGGCTGGCGAGCTGTGCGTGGGGCAGAACGCCTCCGAGCGCGGCACCCCCACGCCCGCCCTGCGCCCCGAGAGCTGGACCAGCAACCCGCACCGCGGGGGCGCCGGCGGCGGCCCCGGGGGCCCGGGGCCCGGCGAGCCCCGCGGGCGCTTCACCTGCCCGCGGGCGCTGAAGGTGCCCTCCTACCTGAACTACCGCTTCCTGGGAGAGAAGGACTGCGGGGCGCCCTGCGAGCCCGGCCGCCTCTACGGGCTCATGTACTTCGGGCCCGAGGAGCTGCGCTTCTCCCGCACCTGGATCGGCATCTGGTCCGTGCTCTGCTGTGCCTCTACCCTCTTCACCGTCCTCACCTACTTGGTGGACATGAAGCGATTCAGCTACCCCGAGCGGCCCATCATCTTCCTCTCAGGCTGCTACACGGCGGTGGCCGTGGCCTACATCGCCGGCTTCCTCCTGGAGGAGAGGGTGGTCTGCAACGAGCGCTTTGCCGAGGACGGTTCCCGCACCGTGGCGCAGGGCACGAAGAGGGAGGGCTGCACCATCCTCTTCATGATGCTCTACTTCTTTGGCATGGCCAGCTCCATATGGTGGGTCATCCTCTCCCTTACCTGGTTCCTTGCTGCTGGCATGAAGTGGGGCCATGAGGCCATTGAGGCCAACTCCCAGTACTTTCATCTGGCCGCCTGGGCCGTGCCGGCCATCAAGACCATCACCATCCTTGCCCTGGGACAAGTGGATGGCGACGTCCTCAGCGGCGTCTGCTTTGTAGGCATCAACAACGTGGATGCCCTGAGGGGCTTCGTGCTGGCCCCCTTGTTCGTCTACCTGTTCATCGGCACCTCTTTCCTGCTGGCTGGCTTTGTGTCCCTCTTCAGGATCCGGACCATCATGAAGCATGACGGCACCAAGACAGAAAAGCTGGAGAAGCTCATGGTGAGGATAGGCATCTTCAGCGTCCTCTACACGGTGCCGGCCACCATCGTCATTGCCTGCTATTTTTACGAGCAAGCTTTTAGGGAACAGTGGGAGAGGAGCTGGGTCACGCAGAGCTGTAAGAGTTATGCCATTCCCTGCCCCAACAACCACAGCAGCCACCACCCGCCCATGAGCCCCGACTTCACTGTCTTCATGATCAAGTATCTCATGACCTTAATCGTGGGCATCACCTCGGGCTTCTGGATCTGGTCTGGCAAAACCCTGAACTCCTGGAGGAAGTTTTACACCAGGCTCACCAACAGCAAGCAGGGCGAGACCACGGTCTGAGACCCCTGCTTGCCAGGCTAGGGAGATGCGGGCAGGCGGAGGACTGAGGCTCTGCCTTGGGAAGCAGCTCCTTATTCA
This sequence comes from Hypocryptadius cinnamomeus, assembly GCA_013400635.1. Classification (NCBI taxonomy): domain Eukaryota; kingdom Metazoa; phylum Chordata; class Aves; order Passeriformes; family Zosteropidae; genus Hypocryptadius; species Hypocryptadius cinnamomeus. Next base: position 43,617 of record VYZP01068460.1, on the reverse strand, counting down.
GCCTGGGCAAACTTTTGGGACTGCGAATGGCTTCCGCAGGCGGCGGGGAGCGGAGGACGAGCTAGGGGGGACCCCTGTGCCTGGGATCTCCAGGCTCTGCGCTCCCCGTCCTGCTCGGGCTGTCTCCTGTAGGAGCTGAACGCACTGTCAGGTTGGGGGAGAGGGATGTAAATAGCCTCTGTAAGATTTTGTAAGTATATTTGTATTTAAATTACAAAAAAACTCACTTTTTTTTTTTTTATTATTTAGGACACTTCTAACCCGTTTGCGGATTTTACTTCCTCGCTTATCTCCCCGCCTCCCTCCCCGTTTGTTGTTGTTTTTTTTTTTTTTTTTTTAATTTAAAGGAAAAAAAAGGCTTTGTATTTTTATTTCGTGTAGGGCAGGATGGGGAAAGCTGCCGGTAAGAGAATCGAAAACAAACCCCCTTCCCCTCCCAACAGGTTTTGTAATGGCTTTGCTTGGAATTTCCAGCTGCATGAGCAGGAGGGCCCGGAGCGGGGCTGCGGCCGGGGGCGCCTCCTGACCCGGGCTGGGTCCCGGTCCTGGCCCCGGCCCGCCCTCGGTAGCGTGGAGGTGGGGATGGGGAGGAGCGCCGCTTCCCGTCCCGGTCCCGGTCCCGGTCCCGTCTGGGGAGCTCCGACCCCGCCCGGTCCCGTACGGGGAGGACGGAGAAGTGCCCGAGCATGGCGCAGGGACGGCGCTGCCCCCGCCGGGCCTTTCTGGGGTACAAACAGCAGCCGAGCTCGGGGCGGGCCGCTCTGAGCGGGGAGAGCCCCTCGCGGTGCCCGGGGCTGGCGCGGCCGGGGTTGCCGGGTCTCGCCGTGCCGCGCACGGCTCCGGAGCAGTTGGCCCGGTTCGGTGTACGAGTTGGGATTCACACCGCCTGCACCTGTAGCACCTCCGATGGCTCAGGAGGTGGATGGCGGCAGGCATACGCCGAAATTCCCTCCTGCTGGGGTTTTTTTCTAAGCCCACTTTCCAGTCCGGGGGCGCCCCGCGGGTGCTCCTACCGCCGCCTGCCCCGGTCCCTCCCCGCCGGGCTGCTGCAGGCTGGGGTCAGCAGGATCAGGAAATACGGGCTCAGTGAAAAGAGCTTCATCGGAATAAAACGCAGCATTCAGTTTGGGGCTTTTGTTTGTTTCCTCCCTGCCCCCTAGTTATATTCATACACCGGCTCTTCATATGGGAAACATTGGAGCCATAGCCATTCCTCTGAATTTTAATTCGTTGAGATTTAAATCATTATGAGGGTGTGATATTTTTTGGCAGTAGTAAAAATAATGTAAAAGAAAACAGTAAAGCAGAATGCTTAAGCACTCTGGTGAGATGTGAGACTTGAAAGAGCCTCTGCTGTCTTTTTTCCCCTCTTTTTTCGGTACAGAAATAACATTGCATACTGCAAGGATAAGATACCATGTGTGCAGTATATCAGCTACCTTGTATGCTCCTGGGTGTGTGGGATTGTGCTTTTAATACGTTTAAAAAGTTAAAGACGAAATTGTAACTTTCAACAGATGCATTTGAATATGTAGACCTCTGTATGAAAAACAGCAGAATGCTTCTCTCCTGATTGTATTGTTTTAAACTTTTTTTTATATTACAAATGCCTGTATTTAGGTTCATAAACATTATCTATGGCTACCATACCCTGAAATGCAAAATTATTTTGATTTGGTATGCATTTATTTCTGTTCATTATCACAAGATCATCTATATTTATAGAGGAATAGAAATTTATATATATTAAATACCATATTTTTAATTTCTCTGAAATAAATTGAGGTTTTGTACAAAAGTAGCTTGTCCCTTTACGTATTCCTCTAACTCATACTGTGTGAAAGCAGTGTATACTACAAGATGTGTGGGATTCCTTTTTTCTTTTATGTTGAGTTCACAGTAACAAGCTGGAATTCAGTGTAGGAATTCATTGTGCATTTTGGTTTTTATCTCTGGGCCAGTCTAGATTAATCCTTCAAAAGAAGTAATGTAAACTGTTCAAGATCTCTGACAGGGTATGGTCAGTGGTGTGAAATCCAAGAAGAGATCTGCTATATGGCAGGAGAAGAAAGAAGCTCACCAGTTCTTTTTTGGTGGGGGTTTGTGGTTTTTGTTTTTTGGGGGTTTTTTTTCCTTTTCTTTTTTTTTTTTGGTTGCAGAAAAGGGTTCTCACAAATTAGCTTTTCTTCTCATCTTCATTTTTATTAAAATTTTTTTTTAAATCCTCAGTGCTTAAAATTACATTCAGATTATGTTGCAATATTGTCACAATGTTTCAGTGAGTAAAATAGTTTTATTTCTTGAATTTTGACTGTTTGGTTAATCCAGAGTTAAATGTTCATGGAAGCATTTCAGCTTTATGGAAAGTACACACATTCTTTAACCTTTCAACACAATACATTTTTTTTCTTTTTTTTTTTGTAATTCATTGTCTGAAGTGCCATTCGGTAAGTGTGGGTTTATTAGGAAAGACTGGTTAATCATCAAACTTGATTTTTGATTTTTAGTTTTATAAGCCAGTAAAGCATTTCTTTCTGTAGGTCTGGAGACAGATACAAATAATTTTTGGCTTGTTTACTTTATTTGAATCATGATGCATAAACAGCCATAGAGAAGTAAGGGAAGCTTAAAAGAATTTCTCTAAGGTGAGACAAGGGGGCAGGGTTTTCTCATTATTTTAACATTTGTTCTACACATAGTTCCTGCTTTCTCAGATATTTGGGCATTTTTCTCGTTTTTTTTTTTCCTCCTCAAGTTTTCTTTTTTTTTTTTTTTTCTCGTTTTTGGGGGGGTATTTTAGCATTTAAAATTGTCCTGGTCAGCACTCTGCTAATGACCTGAAGTATAAGCCACTCATTTTCATTGCAATGGAATTCTTTTTGGTGAGTATATAATTGCATTGCAGCCCTTTTGGCTAATCTGTTTTCTTGCAACAATGTATGTGATCTATTTATGGGTGGGAGAACACATTTATTTGTAACAGAGATGATGAATTTTTGGTGAAGATGGGAAGACCAAGTTTTAAAAATACTTCTCAGAAATGAATAATTGAATTTTTTCTACAAGAAGTAAGATGTCAGTATTTACAGATCATGATTTGCAGCAGATATGGATCCCCTTCAGTTGTCTGGATTTTTTTTTTTTTTTTCAGAACTAAAGCTCCATGTTCAATCTTGGTTATTTTAATAAATATACTAGAGAGTGCAATATGTTCAAAAATCTGTTGAAAGAGCACCCCCTGCTTTTTTGTTTGCTATGTGGTTTGCTGTAAAAATTTTGTTGCAATTTCTGTGACCCTTCACAGGGCAGTAATTTGCAAAGGTCACAGTCATCACTGAATGCTGTGGTGCTGTCTGTGTGGCTCATCCACCTTTTTATATTTGATTTCTCAACACATAATGGTATTTCAGATGCTTTATTAATAAGATACAAAGATGTCTTTTGCATGGGGCATCAGTAATGGTTTACTGTAAAAAGGAAATCGGTCCATTGCTCCAGGGGGTTTAGATGGGGGTTTTTACAACATAGTCTGGGTGATTGGTGTGCCATGGTTACCAGAGGAAGTATCAATATACAGTAAGTAGAAAGTATCAGTATACAAAGAAGCAGTTTTTCCCACTTCTCTTGTCCCTCGCAAGGTTGATATAAGAACAAACCTGATATAACAAAGTTTTTTGGACTGAAGTTCTTGTTTAGGCATTCCATACTCAGCAGCTTTGCTTTCTCTCATGGGGTATATTTATACCCTGAAATGAAGGGACACTCAAAATCACCATTCCCCTGAAGAGGGCTGTAGCCTGAAGAGCTGGGGATGTTGATTTACTGTTCATCCTTCCATAACAGTAATGCTCTTTAATGTAGTGGCAAATTTATGGTATTGGAATGAAATTATATGCTGTTTCCATAACAAATCCTATTGGGAAGGAGAAGGATTTCTGGTTTGCTCATATAGTAATGCCCAAAACCTCTGGTATATGCACGTATTTGTGTTTGTGTTGTGTTTGGTTTTGGTTTTTCTTCAATAGAGGGGCAAGACAAGACTGAAAGCTAGTGGGGCTCAAATCTGCCCTCTGGATGATGCCCACCCTTCTGTTGTCATCCCTTTGCACTTTTTAAAAAATTGTTATTCAGAGGGATGATAACTAGGTATGAGAAGAGACTGCTGTTTATTTACATGATGAGTATTTTTCAAAATAGGCTATGGGCTAGTATCTCATCAGTCTTTTGCCAATCCCAGTCATGAGAGACAATTTCCAGACTGACACTGTAGTTGTTTTTAAAAGGTGTGCACCCTGAAGCTGACCAGAGAAAGTAATCCTGAGTTTGGCATGACACACTTTGAAATTATTGAGAGTACTCTTGCAAGAAGTTTGCATTTATGTGACATAATCTTCCACTCCAGTGCTGCATGGCCTCAGAAGGAGCTTCAGCTAGCAAAACTCAAGACAGATGAAGAGGTGCTAAGTCAAGCATTTAAACCCTTGCCTATAAAAATAAGGAAACTGAGGCACAGCTCTGTTTTTGTCATGAATTTACCCTCTAGTACTTAGGCACTGGAATTGCATTTTATTTGGTAGATGTTTCCAATGACAGCACTACATGACTGGCAATACTGTGCAAAATCTGAATATGAGCCTCACCCTCCCTTTTAATGCTCCTAGATTTTATTGGTTGCTGTTTGCATTGCTGGACCCAGAGCATTATTGCTCTGCATGTTGTGCAAACTTGGAGTCCATGGATCATACAGATTCTGATTTCAAATGTTGATTGAAAAATGCAAGTCAGTAATGTGCTTAGACCTATTAGAAGAGAGGGTTGCTCTTGTGTCCATAGCTGTGAGAGTTTTTCATATTTGTAAATCTCATGCCTCTGTTGTTCAGTTGAGCTGTAAGGCTTAGGCAATGATTCACACTCATTTGGAGAAAGAGAGCGTAGTTTTTTTTTGCTTTGGACTGACCCCTTTGCTGTTTCTGTGTTTACAGCACAAAAGAGAAATGCTTTGTTCTGAAGCTCCTGATCAATTTTGAAACAGTAATACTTTAATAATAGTAATAATTTAAAAATGGGTTAGCAAGTTTAGGAAGCAAGACTTCTCTTACAGCTGAGGCCTTGGTTTTTCCACAGTTTAGTTTTTAGAAGACTACAAGCATTTTGAGATGTGAATAGCTTCTTAAGGACAAACTAAGCATGCCAGGATTAGGTCCTGGATGTATTGCAAGCATTATGAGTCCCATATTCATTTGTGAATGGTGTTAAACAGTATCACCCAGTGATGGTGTTAAAGCAGACTAGATAAGCCCTGTAAGAAAAAAGGAAAGGCATAACTGCCTTTACATGCCAACTTAAATTCATTCTGCACCTTTTGTCATTTGAGGTCACTAAATGGAGAAGCAAATGTAATTTCTGTCATATGGTAGAGATTTCAGTGAATTAGCAAAATAGACCTTAGTAAACAATATGTATTGCAAGTGTAACATCTTCCAGATAAAAGCAATACCACTTTGATAGTTCAGTTGTAGACAATGCTTTAAAAAAAATTAAATACTTTAAAACATGCTGAATTTGTAGGCCATGACAACTGTGTTTCAGATCCCAACTTGTGTTTATTCTAAGCTGTCAGTGTAACCACATCAGAGAGTCTTCCAAGCATGAGGTCTTGCCCTTGTTTGCATTCAAATCAGCAGCATTAAGTTGCTTATCTTGAGGTTGAGTAAATAAACTCTAGTTTTCCACTCAGACAACACTTAATGGAGACCGAGACCCACATTTGGCTACCGACCTCTCATGAAGTGAGGTCCCCACAAACCTTGTCTTCTCCCTGTATCCTAAGGCTTTGTTGCAGTGTATGAAAAGTATTGGGCATGACTGAGCTTCACCAAGGTGAAAACTTCACAATAACCATTAAACTGATGCTGCATTGGGGGCTTCTGTCAGCCACCATGTAAAGTGTTTTTGATGGGTTGTCTTAGAAATAACTTCTTCAGAAGTGCTGAAGTAATAGACTTCTATTTGCAATTAGCTGTCATTTGGATGGTTGCATTATTAGTGGTCTGCAGCATTTAATAAGGTGTTATTCTAGGCTAACCTTATGTCAAAAGTGCAGCACATTTGGTGGAATTCGTCCTCCTTATGGTATCACCAGCATCCTTTTGAGTGTAAGAGAAGCGTTTTTTTTGGTCGAGTTCTAGTATATCTTGGCTAATATTAATTACTTTCTTCAACACAAAGTTAGAAATATTTATGGGGTAGATTAATGACAAAGACCACAAGAAAAATGAAAATGTTCTCTATCCCTCAGGGGGGATGTCATGATGCTGTTTTGTTGCATACTTGTTTGTATAACTGTTTTACATCCTGTGACTCAGTGCTAGTCTCACTGCCTGTGTTTACCTGTGAGACTGAAAGTATGGTTCAATGATGCTCTATGGCTACTCATGTTGTCTTGTTCAGATTAAGTACTATTGCTTTGTTACTGGTAACTTTGTTTGAGCTCCACTACCACTACAGAACACTACAGAAGGGCAGGACTGCCAGCCGCAGGAGTGTGCAGTCCCTTTGAGCAACACAAGAACATGCCAGCCACCACCTGGCACCTTGCCCACCTCTGGTTCCATGCCTGTAGCTCCACTGGGCACTGGTCTGTCACTCTCACTCAGAGGTAGTGTTGGCCTTTACCTGCAAACTCCACGGATATCCTACTGGCAGCAGCACTGCTGATGCTGTGCTGAATGGGCTCATTTTCCTGTCTGCCCAAGCCATGTGCTGGCATCATCTTTTGTTTTTCCCCCCACCTACCCAGGGTGGAGACTATCCTGGCTGCTCTTAATCTCTACATTTGGTGGAGGAAGTTACGGGCAGTATGTGCTATTACAACATCCCCATCCTACTGTTGTACTGCTCTCTTGCCTGTTACTCTCAGGTAACTCCTCTGGAAGTTTCCTTGCTCCAGCCATTGTCAGAATATAACTTGGTCAGATCCCCATTTATTGTTGAGAACTGACTGTGCAGTGTGCATCATGTTCATCATGAAATCATTGCTGTTCTAACAGAGAAGTTACTTACTCTCAAGGTGTCTGACAGTTTTTTTTTAAAAACAAGCACAAATACTATCCCAAAGGAGCTGATCTTGAGTTAATACTGAGGGTACAGAGTGGGCAGGTAAGAATTTTCCGGTTGTTCAAGTTAAAATATTGCTGCCCATTGTGGTAAATTCACTCCATGTGAAATTGAGAAGGAAAGGCTGCAACACACCTTTATGATTGCCTTCAGGAAAATGGGTGTTTCATTTATAGCCTACTCATCTACAACTGCATCTAAAGAGGAAATAATAATAAAAAAGCCGACACACCTCAAGGTGGGTTCCTCAGTATATTTCTGTGAATGAAAAAATTGCAGGAAAACCAGCTCATCACAAAGTCAGATTTTGCAATGACTCTTGTTAACTTCTCAGTGCTTATTTTTTCTATAATGGTGAAAGCTTTGCTTTTATTTTCTGTGAATTGGGAGGGTAATTAGTCTCCTCTTAGTATGAAGCTGTCTCTTAAAAGACTGCAAGTAGTTTATTTATTTACTTCTTAATTAAGAAAATAGCTATTCTAATTCTGAGGGAAGTAAAAGAAAATTTTTCAACCTGCTTAAAGCATTTGGTAGGATTGGGCACTTCACTGTTAACAAAATTAATAGAAACAAGTGGTGCTCAGTTATAAGAAAACGGATTCTAACCAATTCCAGTAAAGAGTTGCAACTGGGATGACTTAACTTGGTGTCTGAACACCACCTCCTCATCCTGACACAAAGATTTGCTGTTCTGGAGTGGTGAAGCCTACCAACTCTCAGCCTATGTGTGACATCAAATGGGGAGTGCTGTGCTGAGCGCTGCTAAGCCTGGACTCCTTGGTGCTTTGTTGGGGCTGCTCTCCCCAGGTGTGAGGACATGAGGGAGAGAGATGGCAATCAGGGCCTGGGTAGGCAGCTGGCTGTGGTGTGCAAGCAAGGAAAGGTCAAGAGAGGCAGGAGGAGGAGGAGGGACTGGAAAAGGGGAAGGCGCTAGGAGATGGTTGTCTGCACATGCCGGGTTTGAGATGTTGAACTGAGAACTTGTGGCAGTGCAGGATTTGTGCCTCTCTTGCCAACAGTAGCTGAAGAGGACCCTAACTCAGATGTGGGAAGAGAATGGCTTTCCATAGCATGCAGACACCATGGGCAGGTCCTCCAGCACATGTCCCAGACTCATGGAAGGTGGAGGCAGGGAAACAGCTTGTCTGGGTGTTTCGGAATCCCAACAAGACAAACCTTCTTTATTGCATCATGGAAGAGGGACGAGCAGAGTGGGCTGCAAACGTGGGGCTGAGGCAATGCTGGGATGGGGAGCAGGGCCAGGCGAGGAGCCCAGCCAGAGCCAGCTTTCTCTACATGACAACCACAAGGCTTCCACAGGTTTCCCTGGATCCTGTTTTCCACTCCAAGATTAAAAATCTCCCTGCAGGGGAAAATGGAAAGGAAATTGTGTGGTAGGCTTTGCTATGTTTTCAGCTGACTATTTCCGTAGAAGTGGGCAGCTGGGCCCAGTGTTTTTTGCGATATCTTTACAGTAAAAGTAAAATCCTGGCTCTGCTGAAGGCAACGGGCAATTGTGAGCCTCTTGTAGGCCTCCTGAGGGCTGTAATTTCATCTTGGCTTCAAGTTGCATTAGGAAGTGCATGGAGATCCTGGGAACAGAAAAGGGGAAAGTGAAAAATAAAGATTTTTCATCCAGAAGTTGTTTATAGTTAGTTAGTTTCATCAGAATTCAAAATGTTTTCAGTGTTTTTCTCACCCTGTTTACTAATGTTATGTAGGTACTATCCGGGGCAGATATTATCTAAGCATCTGAGTACTTCAGTACTTCAGTCCTCTGTTTTGTAAAAAAAAGAGATTAGTTTCTCAAAAATGATCAGTTACTAAATACTTGTTTTGATTTTAGGATCCTTACAAAAAAAAAAGGTAATAATTTTTGAATAATGTTTGAAATTGGGTTACTTTTACTTCTGTGTGTGCTGACAATCTGAATGTCTAGCAGTTTTTTCTATTATCATTTGGTTTTACAATTCTTTGTAAATGTCACATGTTATATTTTCTCGGAAGTGTTGTTTTCTTGCAGCAGTTCTGGAAATAGCTTTTCTGTCACAGCCAGTAAGTGGATGTGTACCATTTGTGAAGGCAGCCTGGAGAGCAGGCACAGGCAAACTGCAAAACAACTTAACTTGTGGAATTAACACTTCATGTTGACACCCATTAAAAATATTCAGAGATTGACTCAGCCTGCCCATGTTGCACAAATAACATGCTTGGCTCTGGATGATTCAAGATCTTATCTGCTCTCAGCACAAGTTCACTGTGGAGGGCCTGATCCTGTTCTCATTAACCTACAAAGGAGTTTTGCTGCACACTTCAAAGAGAATCACATGAGCAGCATTTGCAATGAAGCACACATGGTTCCTGTATCTTTTCCCTTTTGTCTTTCTCTTTTAAAAAAAATATTTTCCAAACTACAACAAAGCAAAACAAAACAAAAAAAAGTAGGCTAGGAAGCAGTTAAAATAAAGCTGCTATCTGTTGAGCTGTGTTGTTGCTTGAGAGCTCTGCTTGTTTGGAGTTCTTAAGTGCAAATTTGGAGTAGAAACCAGAAATAGCTGAGAAGGGTTTGGTTATATTTGTAGCTGAGTACCCTCCATTCCCATCATCTCTGTAATGGGAGCCTTGCATGGCCCATGGTATTTCTTTGCACCTTGCACAAGTTTTTGCAAAGATGCGGAGCAGAGCTGGTGTGTGCAGCCTCTGAAAATGTATCCATGTAAAGAGCGGTGCCTGGGGTGGGGGGGCACTGCACACAGCTCCTCTAAGCCCTGGGAAGGGAACCACGTTCCTTCTCTGTTTTCCCTCTGCACAGCTTTTGAATAGGAGGAGACACATATGGAGGAGGGATGGGATAGAGCAGCCATTGGGGATTTTGCTTGGTTTTCCGTTTCTTCCATGCTGTCATATTAAATAAGAGAATGAGTTCACCCATATTTTGCCTTTATGGTTTTATTGCTTTGTAGAAGAAAAGCCTTGTGACTCTACAAAGATGCTGGATCCTTTGGTGGTGGGAGCAGCAAGCATGTTGCTCAGCCATTCAACACACTTCAGGTGTTCTAAAAACCCTCTTTGTGGCAGAAGGCCATGGTACTCCAAAGGCCTCACCCACAGTGGTGTACAGCAGTGGTGCAGAAGAACCATCCCTCCTGTGGTGGCCCAGACAGACTCTTTGTCTCTACTGTCCCCTTTCCTCCATCTCCAGGCCACAACCACAGCATCTGCCTCGGTTCAGATGCTGATCTCTGCTGCCCATGTTTGCCCATGAAAAAGCCAAACAAGATCATCATCTGCTGCTACCTGAAACCTAATGGTAATGAGATGGTGACAAACTCAGGTAGTTGCTCCCATTGTTTCCCAAATTCAACCTTTAGACTTCAGTTTTGTAAAAAAAAAGAGATTGGTTTCTCAAAAATGATGCATTTCTGTTTCCTATTCTCTGAAGCTTGCTTACCTAGTTTCAAAGCTATGAAGTCATGCTCTGTGGGGGATGCTCTGTGCTGTCCTGAGGGAGCAAACATGAATGAGCTTGCTTCTAGTCTTTGAGGGATTTTTCCCCCCTGCCCTACTGTTGCCCTGTTTGATTCTCAGTCAGCCTTGCCAACTCTTCACCATGCCAGAAGATGGTTTCCTCACCCCCATGCTGCAAACACCCTCTTCCCTCCTGGCTGTGGGCAGGCATCTCTCCAAGCTGTTTCCTTCTCACTTTGGCAAGTCTTCCAACAGAAGAATTGAGGCAAATGACATGTGGGGACATGAACCTCTGTTCTTTTCTCCACCACAGCTACCTCAGTTACTGGAAACTTTGCTGTTCTCCAGTGGGTCCTGATGAGTGTCACCATCTCAGCCTGTATTGCTCTCCACAATTATTTATTGAAATGCAGTGGGAATCTGTCTGCAGTTCAGGCTTAGCATGCCAAGCGGACTGAAGTTTTGGGTCCACATGTCTGCTCTAAGGCCAACAGAGTAGGAATAGGACTCAAATTTTCTGTATCTCCCTTGTATATCCTGATAAATAGGTCATTCTGAGGATGTGTCCACTCTTTTTTCACAAAGAAACTGCTAACCATCTGAGGTTTCTCATAATGCAAAATGGGAAGAAATCTGAAATTGAAAAGTTTCTGAGGACAGGTAGGTGACCTGTTTTCCAAGCCTTACTAGGTGACTTCTTTAAAGTTCTTGCATTCTGTGCTGTCTTCTTTCTGGTGTCAAGAGAACCCAAAAACCTTTCTGAAAGATTGTTTGGATGGTTCTGCTCTGAGTTCCTCCGGTGAGTGTCATCAGGGATGTTCATGGGGAGGCCCAGAGAGCCCCCTAACTACTGATGTGAAGGCTGGGGGCAGCAGCCTGGCTGTCAGACACCACAGTGTGCAGCAGTTAGTTGGGAATGCTGCAGGGGTGAGCAGAAATGAGCCCTGCCCTGCTGCCTCTCTGCCCCTCCAGATTGAAAAGGATGTAAGGAAGGACAGCACACAAACGTGACAATAGCTAGTTTAAAAACCCTTGATGTTCTTCTGTGGTGTTCCTAATGGAAAAGAATGATTTTAGATAATCACAAAAACATGTCCTGTGGCAAAAAGCAATCCCTACTGCCTCTGAGTCTGTTTAGAAGATGACATGCCCTTGGAAAATGCTTCAATAGCCACTGAAATGCCCAATGCATGTTAACAATCTAACCAATAAGTTATAGGTTCTCTTTTTTTTTTTTTTTATTCATTGAAGAACATTGACAAAACTGCAAACATATGTTTCTGCTGCTAAAGCTTAGTCTTATCACAGTTTGAAAATGTGGAAAATCAATTACATGCTTTGAATTGCTCCCTTTATTGCTATAAAAGAATTTCTTCATTCTTTCAGGATAGTGTACACTTGGTAACATCTACTGCTAACAGGCTGTTAGGACTTTCTGCTAAATTAATACACTACAAGTAAACTAAACAGAAGGCCAGTGGAATGCTAAACATCCACTTTCTCCTCTGTTGTGGCTGTGCTGCAGCTTGGGAACCCTCAGCCTTGTTGCTACAACATCTGGACAACATTTGGGGCTGTCTCTCAAGTGCACGGGTGTGCACCTCCAGTGAATTTTAACTTTCAACATCTCTCTGCCTCTAATCTATATTTAATGTTTCATGACTAGTAGTCAAAGAAACTTCAGCTAAATATCAGGTTGGAATGAAAATGATCCTTGGGAAAACACTAATTTTCAGCATTCACCAGCAAAGTATCTGTGACAGAGACATTCCCTGGAGATTTGTAGCCCATTCTCTCACAGTAATAATAATTAAGACTCGTGATTACTGTGCCCACATAATCAAAGATCCCTCCATAAAATGTACTCCCTAAAGGGACGAATTCCCTGCTCCTAACTGGATGTCAGTCAGAGGGATCAGCACCCCCAGGGATCTGGAGTCTTTGCTTGCCCTTTTCATTACCGTGTTGTTAGCATTGTGTTACTTCATATTCTTCTCAATGCAAATGAGTAGGTAATCATGTGTAAATCGTGCCCTCCAGAAGGCACATGTAGTGAGGTTTTTTTCCCCAAATCTACCACAGGGATTTCTCACATGGAACATAATTACATCTCTGCCATATGGGCTCATTTATATTCTATTACAGGTTAAGCTAATACGACTCAGAAATATGCTAAAAATACCTCAAAGTATTTTGAGCACTGTCAAAACACTTGTCATTTCTTTCTTGCCTGTTTGATTGTGAATGACTTTATATTTATTTAGAGATCCACAGTGCCAAGTAACTTCAGAAAAACAATATCAGACCAGCCTGTGTTGCCCAGTGTCCAAAAAATACTTTAAATTCCCTCTCATTAAATCCTTCTTCAGTAATGGCAAATAGGTAGGTGAACAACGAGACAGAAAAGCCTCTAAGATATATTTACCTGCAGCAACACCTCAGTGGGTTTTCAATTTCTCAGGAGGAAAGGAATGTCCATTTCAGTCGTGTAGTTTTATCATCATTTGGCTGGATCAGGTGTTTGATGTAATTAAACTGTCCTGACAAAGCTATATGTGCACTTTATCCATTATAAAACTACAAACCTCTCTGCCCACAGAGGCAGGGCTACTGTGGAAATAACTGTTGCCTAAAAAAAATTACGGTTAAATAAGAATAGGTCACCTTTAAAACTGGAGCCACTGGAGGTTATATGATTTTTTTTTTTCAGAAATGAGGTACTAGATATGAATATGCTATTTTCCAATTTCAGTGGAAATGTTTCATGTCGCTATTCAATTTTATTTAACAAGATTTTTTAATCATTATTACTTGACTGATTTTTAAAACTAATACCACTAACATCTCTGGATAAAGTCTGAGTCTACTGCAATCAATCTTAATTTTATTCTTTTGATTCATACATTCAGTATTTTGCCCTTTGAAATTTGATCAGGTTTTCTTTATTCCACTAACTAAGAAGGAAACATGCAAGAAAATAATACGCAGGTAGGAAGATGAGGGCAGAGGATGGGAGGGGACCTCACTGGACTTGCACTTGATACTTCAGATGATGCTTTGCAAAAGCAGTGACTTTCATTCCAAAGAGATGCTTGTAAGAAATTGGACCAGTGTTGAAAACAGCAGCTGTATGCATCCTATAACCAGGAGATAAAATTCAGGCCTGGTTTATAAAGTCCTTTGAGGTTTTCAGTGATGGAAAATTCTACGTAGCTATAAAATCCATTCTATAACTATGAAATAAATTCTGATACCTTTCTAGAACTGAATAATATATTTCAGAGTGTTTCCAGAAAGTGCTTGCTTTTTTTTTTTTGGTTTCTGATTTTCTTATATGATAGCATAACCTTTTAGATTATTCATCACTTGAATACTAAACTCAACCTTTCCTCAATGCTCTTTGCATGTTTTCAGAGAACAATAATTATTGCTAACACCTTGTTGCTCAAACTTCTGTGCAACAAAGTATGTAAGCAGCTAAGTGTATGAAAATCCCCCTTGAAGTCAGACACATGTATTTTTCTGGATCAAAGTCTAGAAGCTACAATGTCTGTAATTGTGCAATCATGTCAGACTCAGAGGAGAGTTTCAGTGGAGTTTACCTTGTTCCTAAAAGACATCTTTCAAAATCAGCAGAAACAACAGGGTTTGGGTCAGAGCTGTGCACTGATCATTGCTGGATAAGGAGAACAGTCTGATTGTGTTTTTACTGTAGAAGGGGAAAAATTCAGTTCAACTATGAGTTTATTACCCAAGAAGAGTATTTTTCCAGCCTTCAAAATTCCTGAAGCAGCGTAAAGGACACTACAGTGATTACGTACATTGAGGAGGCATTAAAAAAAGAGAGGTCTCCTGGGTTGTAGTACAAAGATAAACAAATTTCAAATCTCAGACTTAGCTCCATTAACTAATATTTTAATTCAGCTGTCATAGATGTTTTATTAAAGAACCTGCTATACAATTTCTTTTGCAAGTTCTATAGCCCTGATTGTGTAAAGGCATCCTGTGCCCATGGAAAAACAATCTCTCCTTACATGGGCAAAAGGGTGTCCCTTCACACAACAACTCCTCAGCTTGCTTCCTTTTTCTTCAGGCAAGGTTTTTCATTTTCATTCCCCAGTTTCATTTATTGTAAAATAACAGCGGTCACTGTGCCTGCTGCATTCATGTCATGGCTTTATGCTCATCCCTGGGCATCCACCACTGCCCATTGCTGCAGCTCAGTCAGAGTGGTGGCACAAGGTGTCAGGCATCCTGACATCCCCATGTCCCACCACACCCTGTGCAGGGGCAGCAGAGGGGGCCACCAAAGCAGGTAACAGTATTCCCAAATATTCTGGACAACAACCTTTCCAAGAGAGGGAATGACTGCTAATGTGCCCTCCTAGAGTTCTCCTTTATTAATTGCATGCTGGAAGCAGCAATTGCATTGCATATGTATATATGCATACACATATGCATTGCACATTTGTCAGCCATATGCCAGTATGTTAATATTTTCTTCCAGACAGTGGGCAGCCATGGATTTTCAGCAGAGATATCTAGCTGGTGCTGCATGTGTATGCTCAGTTCTGTGCTCTGGGTGAGGTTTTTATTTGCAGTCGGTTCCTGCATGGAAAGTTCTGGCCTGCAGAACTGCATTTCATCATGCATATGATTTTCAGGAATAGGTAAATCAAGAGCTTTTGTATGAAAATTTGATTCCTAATATGATGTTTTAAATAAATAATTCCTGGATATTTAAATCCTCTCATGATTAGGTTTGGATCTTCTTTGTCATTTGATGGATAAATGTGAAATTCTTTAGCTGTCTAATGTGATCTACTGTCTGCTAATACCCAGCTCTCTGAAACCCTTTGTAAATCATTATAGTTTGCATCATCTGTTTGGCTAACACACAATGTCTGCTAATACACAGTCTCTGCTTTCCAAAACTGTGTAGATGATAATCTGTTTTAATACCTGTACAAATCAATTAAATTTATTTTGTGCACTGTTCACTAGCTGCCAAATTGGGTGGAGAATAGAAAGACTTAGCGGGGGAATCAGACTCTACATAAATGTGCATTAGATGAGCCTTGCAATCTGAGTGGGGGAGGATGTGAAATTTAGCATTTAATTTCCTCATCTACAAACAGATTTTAAAAAATGGCTTCCAGAAACAAAAATATAGGGCAGAATTGTGGAGCCCTTACTCATGTTGCTGAGCAGATTCATTCTGGATTTATCCCACTGGAGCTTAATACTATCACCTCCAGGGTGGCTGAAGGGATGAAGAGTTTCTTGCGAGGCACTTTGATGCTTTGTCTACCAGAGAATGTAGGCAGCATATCCTCAAACTTCCTCACGGGGCCAGACTTCTGACTCCTCTTTGCTGCTTCTGAGCACCATTGCTCCAGTGTAGTTTAGGATCTTCTAAATACCAAACTGACTGCTGGCAAAACTGATGGGTGTGCTGAAGTACCTGATGGATTCTGCTAGAGAATTTGGGTTCAGTCTTCAAGCCTGTACATCCCAGCTTTCGAGCCTTCATTTTAAACTGTGTGAATTCCATCATTTACACAATGAAGCTTTCTTTAAATAAAAATTATCTACTTCCATTTCCCCCTCACACCTAGTCTTCTGTTGAAAACATATAGTTGCACTGGGAAAACTTAAAGTTGACTGTGACCATACTGCTTTTTACTCACAACAAAAATCCATATTTAAGCACTGTCGCAGATGGATTCAAGAATAAGTTGCTAAACACATTTCAAAATATGGGGGTAGGAGGATGGAAATCATTGCCAAGAAAACTGTTGTAAGGCAAAGTGTCTATCAAGTGAGTGCTACTAAAATTTTGCCGCATAAAACACTACAGGAAAGGTCATTGCCAGAGGGAAGGTGGATTGATTCATCCCAGTATTACAATAGTATTCCTGATAGGTAGTTGAGGACCATTTTAATTTTAGAAAGAACAGTATAGCCTTTGTTCACTTGGTCTCTCACTTGTGAAAAAAACAGAATTTCCCTCCTCACATACACTCATAATCCCTGTTAGAGTACTCCATGGTATAAAACTCCTTGGGTAGGAGAGGATACCAAGCAAAATCAGTAAGTATTTTAAGATTGTTCCTCTCAAAAGGGAGCATTATATGCCTGTACCCCCCTCTAGTTCTTTTGAAGAAAAGTTTTCTGGATAATGCAGAAAGAGAGCAGCCAAGTTTTTTATTTAAAGGTAAATGCACCAAAATTCTTTCAATTGATTGAGAATTTTTATTACAGGCATGGTCTGATTTTCTACTAGTTTGTATCATGCATTGCTGTTTGCACCAATGAAAAGAAATTAAGTGATATGCATTTTTACTGTGCCCTTGTTTAGCAGTAATGATCATAGTATGAAACATAGTGCAGCATTCAATATGTATATGCAGTTACCAGGATAATTATTATCCTCAAATATTAATGTGATTTGAATTGAAATGAGCATTTAAATGACTTTTAAATGGTAGTAGAAGCAATGTCATGTCTTCATCTCCTGATGAGGAACGAGAGTTCTAATGTTGCAGCTCATGGCTCAGAAGCCAATGTCATATTGACCACGAAGCCCTCAAATGACAATGACCTCCATCACTGCTTGTGTGAGCTGAACTCGACCTGGTGACCTAGAGGCTGAAAGGCCATACATTTTCTTTTATTTTGCGTGCCATTCACTAATAGATACTCTTTTAAATTCTATTCAAGCTCTTATATGCTACACACCACTGTAGCTGAATGCTTTCAATAGAATTTTTCTGAGGGGACAGAAAGTAACAAGACTCAGATGTTATTCCCAGTTTTCCTTTCTCTTCCTGTACATGAACATTACTGGAAAGTTAGAGACTCTATATTTGATTTTTTCATTTTTTCTTTTTTCTAATGGAAGTGGATTAGGGAGCTTGTCAAACAGAGCTGTTCAAATGATGTCCACAGCATTGACTCTACTTCCTGGAAAGCTCTCTGTCTTGCATAAAGGACATTATTCTTTGTTACAGAGAGATCCTTCATGCCAAAGTAATTCAGTCGTCAAATACATTCCTTGCATCCAAAAATTTTTAAGCCATTTAATGGGAGCACGAATCTGAAGAGAATCTCTATAGGCAGTCAATTTAGTGAGTGGTCAGACAGTGTTTACAAAACAGTTCATGTCACTGATGGGAAAGAAGGGGGCTGCAAGTTACTGTTTCCATAGGCTGTCACTCTCTTGATGGATAGACTTGCACTACCATAATTTTTCATATGTGCAATTTGTACATAATCACATATATTTTTTGCACATCTTTCCTATTTCTCAAGCTTGACTCAAAGTTAGTGCCCAGCTCTGTACGTTCATCTGCACTGAATAGAACAGGTTGAACTCAGGTTGGAATTTAGCACTGTGAGCTTTGTCCTGTCTCCATCAATATAAGGTTAACAGATGAAAGTGTGTGCTTTGGCTATTATTGCACATTTAGAAAAAAAATGCATAAATTTTAGTTGAGGGATGAATTCACTGAGGAATGAGAATAACCCTTAGGATCTTCTACTACAAATGGTATTTAAAGGATTTAATGCTAGTTCAAGATCTGCGGTATTTTGACCCCATTTGCATGTAATTATTCAAAGTGCAGAGACTTTCAGAAAGACATGGGGCATGTATGTGTATGGTGTGTTAAGACATATGATGTGCAGGTGGAAATATTATGGGGACAAGGAGGCAAAAGCTGAGACTGTGACCCCACTGATTTACGGCTCTCAATGCAAGAGCTGGACAAGAAAACTGCACTATGAGTCATCCTGACTTACTTGAGGTCATGATGTGCTGAACTGACTACTAATGGTATGCTTTAAGTCTGAGATTTTTGAGTCTGGGTAGTGATGGAAATAATCCAAATTGGGACAGGAGAAAGCTGGAGGTATGTGATGCACTGCCACATGGGTGTCCATGTCAGTGACACTTCGTGTCATGGGATTCTGTGTTCGTGGTGGGGGAGAGCACCCCCGGTACCATCTGACATCAGGGATGGTTTAACTGGTTGGCAGTAGGTGCCCAGCACTGCTATATTATCAGCAATTCCCACAAGAATTAATTTTTCAGTTTACAGTATATATTGCTTTTATCTTCCAGACCAGATTGCTTTCATTTCTTGTAGAAAGGCAACTTTAAAAACAAACAAACAAACACACAAAAAACCCAAACAAAAAAAAAACCAAACCAAAACCAACCAACCAAATAAAACAATCCACAGAAAGTGAAAATCAAATAATTTAAAAAGAAGTTGCTGGTCAACAAAGAGGAGGAAACCATCTTGCTGTAGTACTATTTTGCATCTGCACTGAAACACAAGACAGCAGCTGCCTTGGAGCTGCCTCCACAGCAAGGAAGGACATTCATCTACATTTAAAGATTCAGTGCACAGAAAGCAGAATGACAACATCTCCTCTCATTTCCATGCCCAGCGACATGCACTCCAACACACAGCTATGCTTCTTCTACAATATCCCTTTATTTTCCTTTATCTATGCTTTTCTACCCCCTTCCTTCCTCAAGCCCTTCTTTGAGCTTCATATTTTCTTGTGTTTAATTTGGAACTTATGTTCTTCAGTAAACAAATCCTTCTCCCTTTGTCTCTCATCAGAGCCTTCATTGCTTTACATCCACTGGGAAGAACTGATCCAGTTATCTCCCAAATTATATTTCAAGAGTCTGCAAGCCTGTCTTCACAGATAAACTGGAGAGCACCCCAACTGGTATAAATACAGGACATAGCCTTTTCTGTTCCTTTCAGCAGTAGATGATGATTACCCAGTTTTGCTATAACATCAGTTGCTACCAGAGGGAACAGTATGCCCTACTATTCCCAATATTCAGCCACTATATGGTGATTGTTATTGTCTGTTATTTTATACTGAAGTAGCAATTAGCCCACTCAAAACTTGATATCTCCTCTTTAAACAGAGAAGATGGTTTCACCCCCAGACTTCTCATGAACTAAATACAAGACAGGAGAAAATAGATATATACAGCAAGCAGCTCAGATAGCATGGGAAATGGTTATTGATGAAATGAGCCACAGCAATGCCTTGTTATAATTTCTGCAGTCTCCTTTCTGGCTACAGAAGGCAGAAGCCTCTCTTGCTGGATTTTGTTTTGTTTGGAGAGTAACAAACTCTCCCTTGGATAGATCTATACTTTCCTTACACCTCTGCATGTGATTCCAGATCAGTGAACGTAGCAATGCATCCCTTCCTGGAAGGGAGATACATTTTCCTTAAGCAGCAAATGCAGTGTCTTCAGCAAAATGTTGACTATCTAATTTCCTCTCAGTAGAAGTATTAGAGTAAATATAAAGCAGCCATGTCCCTGGACAGCGGTGTGCTCCACTCAAGCAACACTTCTTCAACAGTTTCTGATGTCTCCATTTTACTGTCATCATGAGTTCTGTAGACTGGGACAACACTGCTAGCACCCTAGTAGTCCTGCAAATGTACTTAGGGTTAAGCTGCCAATGAGCATCTTACTGCATTAATGTAATGGTGTGTACATTTGCTCTACTTGGTCTCACATAATCCATCAAAATCTTCATGAATAGAAAAGGTTGAATCAGCCTTACTGATAGAAATTACATTCCCACTGTTATCTTCCTGACAAATCAACCACTTACTGCTGAGGAGTCCATATTCCTTTGATTTACAAGGTGCTTGGTAAAATTACACTTCCTGGGAAAGTAGAGGCTTAAAACCATTGGTCAGAGAAAGCATCCAGTCAGAGGCTCTGCTTGGTGTTTGCTTTTGGTTTGCTGTTTGTATCACACCTCCTGCTCTATTAGAGGAGAGTGACAAAAGGAAAAAGAAAACGAGGAGCAGTTAAAAGGATGTGAATCTCATCTTCCTTTAAACACTCCTTATTAGGGAGGACATTGTTTAGTTGTTTATAATTTTCAGTTTTTCAAAAGGAAGATGTTGAACTCTAGAGTACATTCAGTGCCAGGCGCTGAAGTGACTGTTTCTCACCATCAGTCAGATGAACTCAGGAACGAGGTTGTGGAAGCAGACAGCAGGATCTCCGTAACCAAGCCTCCTAAGGACTGCTCAGACAAACATCTGCCACAGTGGGGTTAACATCAGCAGCCTGGCTTTGGATCCAGGGGCTGGACCTCTCCTTGTCCCTTCTGTGGTTACAATTGGGATAGTTCAATTAATTCTCCCCTGAATTCCCATGGCTGCTTCTGCGCTCCTCACTTCATCCCCAGCCTCAGAACACCTGCTGTAATTAACTGTGTGCCACTGATATACTTTATGAAATAGAAAAGGAAGTCTTGGTAGTGAGAAAAGTGGTTCCTGCCAACATTGAATTTTTATCAAAATTAATGAAAGCTATTCTGTAAATAAATCCCCAGTTGCAGGTGCTGTGAGTGAGGATTTTTCAGCATGAGATGAGAAGGCTCCAGGGAACCTCTTGGACAAAGTGAAGGTTAGTGCTTGGACACTGCCTGGCCCTTGGCATCTTCAGCAGCCCAGGGCTGGCACATTCCAGCTTAATACTTACTTCCCCAGCTGGGAAGAGCTGTTAGAGAAGAAAATGGTTCTGGAAGTCACATGCTCAGGACTGACATCCACACACACACCCCTAGAAAATATTTGAAAAATATTGTGCTACTTTAGACTCAGCCCAGAAGTCAGGGTAGGGTGAAGTGGCTTAAATACTCTTTCCTTCTCTTCAGTAAAAAAGCAACAGGAGAGCATATACTTCATGTAAAACATCCACTGCTTCCTACCTTTCTTATTACTTCTTTACTGTCCCCATTTCTTGCCAGGGTTTCATGTTTCACATGGTCTTTGCCAGAAAACAGTTGAAGAAAAAGAGCAGGACTTCTGTGCCTTTTGGTGCATTTTAGCTAAATATTCATCACAACTGAAAAAAAGTTACCCTTTTTGGAGCTGAATGATCTTTCATGTCTAATATCCATTTTAATACACTGCAGTTGTATTTCTCAAAATAATTTTAAAACCATTTAGGATGACTTCACTGGCAGCTTTTCAGAAAAAGAAAGCTATTTGAGTGTTTAGAGGAAGAGTTACATTTCCTGATCTGATATTTTTTCAAACCTCATCACAAACTGTCATTTTTCTAACTCAAAAGTCCAGAGTAGTTTAACTATTTAAACACTGTTTCATGGACAGCTGGTATAACAGCATGAATAGAGAGAAAAATCAACAGAAATTGATCCGGGTCCTAGTTTTGTGACACATCTCTCATCCACACCTGATTGTAAGAATCCTCAAGTCCTAAACAGATCCTCTGGCACCATCTCAAAATAAATAAATGAAATTAGCTCTGCACCTTCTGTATTATTCTTATTTTACTAGTCTGATTTATTGAGAATAAAGTTTAAATTGCCTGGAGGAAATTACTCAGATTAAATTACTACTCAGGAAAACTTTGGGACAGCAACAGCCTCTTTGTTTGAAGTTTACACAGCGAAATGAAGTCCTGTGCCATGTCTAGGGGACTTTGAAGCCCAGAGTTATCTCTAGCAAATGTTAGTGTTGTGAATCTGCTCTCTACCACCTGGGTAAGACACTCCTTCTCTGGCTTTCTCACTCTTGTTTTTCTCCTGGCTTACCACAGATAAGCTTTGAGTACCCTGCTGTGTCATGACCTCCATGGTAGAAAATGTCTGCATGGAGAACAGCAACCTCTGGCCAGCAGCTGCCTTGTTACTTGTCTGTCTGCCTTCTCCTCCCTGATTTCCAAAGAAGACATCGCCTGCTGCCAAGCACCATCCTTTAGCTTTTTCATCCAGACCACTTAACAAAATGCCTTCCTGTGGGGAGAAGATTTACATGAGGAATTCTCTGGAGTGGGAATCAGCCCTTCAACCAGCCCCTCATGCCTGCATTTTGTGTTGCCACACTGGGCTGAAGACTTCAAAGCATGCTCAACCCTTTGCCTGTACTCCTTGCCCTGTCTTATTTTTGACCTTTCCCCTGAGAGACAGATCCGCTCGTGATGAGGAGATAATTCAGATCATTTGGTCTCTTGGGACCCCCACTAAGGGGATGAATAACAATTCATCAGCAGCTTTCCTGATCTGCATAGAAAATTCAGGCTCCTTTTTTGCTGACCCTAGTGGCTTGGCACATACGGCTGTAAAACTTTATGCTCTTAATCCAGAAAGGCAGCTGGAATTTTCAGCCATAGGCTGTCAAATGTCATATTCATAACACATTGGATTAAATGATAATAGCAGAATAATTCTTTTAATAAGATATTTAAGACATATTGAAATAGAAGCTTTTGCGAAACAAATATGTATGAATTTTACAGCATCAGTACAAGAGAACACATTGTTATTGGCAATTCAGCAGATCTGTCCTAGTAGTGTTACACAGTCATGACCTCAGATTCCAGTGAAAACCACCAGGCCATTCAGCTGGAAACTAATGGTGAAAATCTGCCACTTCACAATGCCCTTACAGTGGGACATCACCTACCTTTCTCTCTTTTACTTAGCAGGCCTAGTATATGCAAAAAGTAAAATTACTATGTGACTGTGAACTGAAAAGGACTGTTTAGATCACTAAGCCCAGCTACTTGTTACTGCATTTGACCATTTAATAGATGCTCAGCCACAAAGGAACCACAAAAATCTTGCCAGCTCCCTGTGACAACTTGCAGATCTATAGCAAAAGGTCCGAATGCATTGTTATACATCACAGAGCCAGCTGAGGGGATCAAGGTTTTTCACTGCTGATTTCAGTTTTCATTAGCAGTTATGATGTTAGTTATTTGTCAGATGATCCTAACCATTCTACCACATGATCCTACAGATAAAGGTAGATAATTCGATTACCTCCACCAATCTGATTTTGGGGAAAATTCCTTTGCTGCCCCAGATCTGTCAAGCAGCAGGTATAATCTTCTGGGTATACCTCAAAGACACTCGAGATATTTATATTCCAGTAGAATCACCAATGTATCCTGTCCTGTCTCTGGTTGACATCTATCTCCTATAATCCAGATGGGAGCCAAAAAAATCACAGCAGTGAAATTGATGGGAAGAAAGGAAATAAAAGGTCTTTATAAAGACCAAGAAAAATGTGAGGCATGAGATTACGTAGCTGGGGTGCAAATGAACATGATGAACAAATGCCTCCTTCTTTTGAAGACAAAGGACAAAAGGACTCATCACGAGTTTCAACTTTCTTCTCAGTCTACCTCTCAGTCCCATTCAAAAAACTGTAAGACTCCATTTTACAACTCATTAGGGTTTTTGCATCTCTTGGCTGGTCAGGAGTTCAACTTGTCTCTGCTCATCAGTTTGAAAATATGTTCCCATAACCTATGAATCTGCTTTGCATTTTATTTGTTATACTCCTAAGCAGAAGAAATTCTTTCTTTCACTCATTATACAGGACAGACATTGTACAACTTTCATGCCTTTAGCAGAATTTTCTTTCCTTCATCCATTTTTTTTCAAATCATGTTATGTTCACAAGTGGGAACGCATACCTGGCTGGTTTAATTGCGTAAAAAAAGACTGTCACCTGTTTTATTTCATGATCTGCTTCTATAAAGGTGGATATATTCACACTGGAGGACCTTAGAGGCTGCTATGACATAGGCTGTGCCCTTAAGGATGATTGTTAAACAATGTCCAGCTGTTCCCATTTGCACACACAATGAACACAGTCGGATGTGATGCGCAGGAGCTTGTCTCTCCCCATCTTTGAATCAGAACAAGATGTTCACTGACCTTTCCACAAGTGACCTTCAGTTCTTAATCAGGAGGATATCTTCCCTGAAAACATATACAAGCTGACAAATAGCCACATTCACTGGCTGTAAGCGTAGCAATGATAATTCAAATGTTTCACTTTGATTGCAAGTAAGAACTATGCATATGTAGGTAGATACAAATATTTCCTGCTTTTGGGCCTCCCTAAAATAGTTCATAGAGTTAAAAAAAATAGGGCTTTAAATAAGGTCTAGCCCAGTTTAATTGCATTTTTATGCAATTTTTATTTTGCATTTTTATGACATCATGTCTTTAGAAATGCTGTAACAATCTACAGAGGAATATATTTTCATTATTTTTTCATAATGCTGTGCATAAGATAAAACCAAATTTGAGCAGTTTTTTCAGTTGCTGTTAATAAAGGATGGAAGAGCCCAGTGTCTATATAATAACTTACAGCTGCTGAGAAGCTATTTCAGTCAGTCAGTGCATACACCACGGCTACAGTCTCCAAATACCTGTGGTGTAGCCACTTACTTCAGTCTGCTGATTATTTAGCTGGAATCATCTACCCTTAGCTCCTCCTTCCGCCCCCTCCACCCCAAGAATCAAATGGAGAGCCATTTAAAGAAATCCAGACTCAGCTTCTGGGCATCCCTGTGACCCCAGGCCAGAGCCTCCCCATAGCTTTGCTCTGCAGGTTTGGGTGGGTTGTGGCAAGGGTGGCTGTCACAGCGGGTTCAGACCCACTGGGGACAAGGGCTAGGGGAAGTGTCACCAGCAAAGGGATGGCTTTTGCTGGATGGGGAGAGGTGTGTCCCCAGTGCTCAGCTGGGTGATCTCACACAGAGCCCAGCATGTAAAGTCTGGGGCTCACCCACACAGCACAGGTGAGAGGAGAGGGAGCAATAGAGGGAGGTAGCATATTTTTTATATACAGATTTGTTTCTCTGTGGGCAACACAAAATTATTATTTCCTCCCTTTTTTTTTTCCTGCTAAATTAGGGGAAATTTCATATCCTGATATGAATGCAGCCTGGCACTGGATGTTTGATTATTTAATTATGATTTTTTATTCTACAAAAAAAATTTTCATTTAATTTGATCATTACCTCTAAAATTGCCTCATACCTTTAATATCTAAGTTAGTCTTATTCCTGAAATAGAGCATATCTTTCTAACAAGCCCCACAGATAGTTTTGTATGCTTATTTCTGCCAATTTTTTTTTCTGGGTTTTTTAGGGAGGAGGTTCAATGTTTGCTTAGTGCAGGATTTCATAAGGCTTTTTTTGAACCAATTCTTTTAATGAGCATTGGAACCAGTCTAGGAAACCATGACAGAAGGTAAATCCCTTTTTTAAACAAAAAATATTACAGCTGAGTTATCCGCTGCCTCTGCTGGGGTTGGTAGGGTTGTTATGCTTTTGTGTATGAATTGCTTTGGGATAATAATGCTTTCTACTTGCCTATACATTTTTCATCAGACAAATCAGGAAAAAGGTTTTATCATACAGATCTGTAACTGTAGCTGCTTTCCTGTCCTGTAGCTGCAAGGTAAAGATGAGATATGTTTTCGTGCTCAGAGAAAAAGGGTCAGAGTTAGAGGAGAAAAGGAGTATGAAAGTGCAAAGCCTTGTATATAAGTAGCTAGCCCCTAAAGCAGGTGCTAACAAGACCTTTTTGACAACCACAGAGTTTTGTGCATAGCAGAGGAAATGTTACAGCTGAAAGAAAAGGAACAGGCGAGGAATAGCATTGTACTGTATCTGACTGGGATTACAGCAGCTGAATGAGTCATTGTTATAAAATATGGGCAGCAGAGAGTCCTTTCAAGTCTCTCAACACAGACTGGATGCAGTTTTGACCAAGATGACAAAATTCATTTTGATTGAATAGTTGTCCATATTTTTAAATGAAATGCATGTGGGGCCATTAGCTCAGCTCCCCGTCGAAGGCGGCTGCGCCGCAGCCCTGCCATATGTTTGGCAGTGTTTGAAGCACCTGGCATCCTCCAGAACAGACAGTCACATTTCAATGGGGATAAATATTGAACTGTCTCACAGCTTTCTCTTCCAACTCCAGGGTAGGTATTTTTTATGTTAAAAAAAAACCAACATGGCACAATACAAAATGTTAGGCAAAAATTTGTGTACATAAAGTGTTTTATAAAAGCAGAAAGGAAGAGTAGGACACAACTGGCAGGGATCCTGGACTCCTCCTGAGTCTGTGGAGAACAGGATGGGCAGGGACACAGATTTCTTTCTTTGTCTAAAGGCCTCAGGGACCAGAGAGTGCAAAAAATAAAAATAATAATTTGTTCTTTTATTATGGATTTATCACAGTATTATTAATGCTCATATGCAGTTTCTCGGCCTGGAATAATCACTCCCACAAGTCCCATCCCTACCAAATTTTCTTCTCTTTAATGCCATTAAGAAATTGATATGTTTAGCTGCATACTGAGATCAGTCATGTCCTTTGGCTGAAAAATGAGCAAGTTACTTTGTCATCAAATAAGTTTTAAATGTTTGGTGACCCACAAATCTGAATTTCAAAAAAACAGGAATATCGCATGTCCTTGTGCTTCTCCTGATGCCTTGCTGATGCTGGGCCATTTTTTTGGGTTTATTTTTTTAAGTATTAACACGGATTTATGGTATGTTTTGTGGTTTAAAGAGAAATTGATTACATGGGGCATAGTTAGAGCAGTCTCAGTTCTACCACCGAAAGGTGAACTCAGACAGGAATAGGTGAAAGCAAAGACTTGGACAATACTCAGAGAACAGAAACCCCATCACATGACAGAATTAAAAACGACTTTGCTAGTTTTATGTTGCAAAGGAAAGTCTTGGAGAAGGCACTATTCATTTCTCTAAGCATGTCCCCAGGAGCAAAAGGATGTTTCTTCTAAAGGGCACTACGACACATGGATATAAACCGTGTGAATACATTCGCGTTGGACACAAAAAAGTCTGGCAACGAAAGGAACGAGATTCTCAGCTGGACTTCTAGGAAGTTACTGGGGCCTAAAACCACAGTTTGAAGCTACTTTTTGAGAACTGTATTCATGAAGTGTAATGATATGGTTGTCTACAGTAGCAGGTAAATGACTTTGATGAGAAAAGAAAGTGCCTTCTTTAATCACTTTATCAGTGTTCCTAATACCAAAAATTACTTCCAAAATAGATTGATGAGGAATACTGTGGGTTTTCCAACACATTTTCTGTCTGGTCATAGTGCAGCATTTATTCTTTTCTTTTTAAATACAGTGCAAAGGTGGAAGTGAGCTGAGTGTTTTTGTTGTTTCACTCCTTCTGAGAATCGTTTTCAGATCCCACTTGAATAATTTTTCTGCCTACAGCTGCTTCCACAAACATCTCAGTGGGTGGACTCCATCTAAGAAATCCTTGTGCTTCTGCCAGGATTTCTTTTCTATTCCAGCTCCCCACCTTTTAAAGAAATTATAAGTAGTACATGACAATAATGGTTCAGAAAGGATGCTCTCCTTGGGACAGAGGAGTTTCTGACAGAGTTTTGTCAGCTAATGTGGATGCCAGCTCTGTAAGAGGATCATTGCTGTTTATCTTTCTAGATAGCTATTATAATTGCTCTGATTTTTTTGTTTATAACATTAATCTTTGGTGATCCACATCCTATAGAGTGTTGAAATACAAATTAACAAAAAACAGCTATTTTTGGTGCTGTATTTTTTATCTGAAAATAGGCAAAATGTTATAATTCAAATGAAAATCTGCTAAAATGAAGGAGTAGCACATAATCCACACAAACCATTTTTGGTCCTGCTGTGCACTGATGAGCATTACTATGGGAAGGTGTGTGTTGCCCACCTCGCTCACTGTACCTCTCATGGGAGAGCCTGCAGGAATGCTGAAAAAGCAGGACCAGAAAAGTGTAGGGATACCAGAAAAGTGTAGGTACACTCATGTATTAGCACCAAGCACTACTAGAGCTCCATAAAAATGAAACTAAAACTAGGGTATGGTGATGTGATAAAAATACAACTCTGCATATCAATGTTTCATTCATAAGAGGAGATTCAACCTCTGTGGAATTATATCGCTCACTGCCATGAAATAGCTGTTGCACTAACAAAAGCTAAGCAAGGTCATTATCTGCATTTCCAAGTATTTGAAAAATAAAATGGAACAGCCTTTTCATCTATATATGTTATTTTTGTTCTTTAGAAACTCTAATAACAGTAGCCTCAGACTGTTATTTTCTTGTTCTTATGGTACCAAAGAAGAAATAGACCCTTTGAAAACAGACCAAAATAAAAACAGCATGAAGGAGAAATTCCTGAGGCTGGTAGCCTGTAAAAAGAGCTACCATCTGTGTTCAGGTGCCAGGAGAAAAAAATACATGCCACACTGTCCTATCAGCTCTGCTTGGGCTCCAAGCCTCAGCTGTACCAGCTTTGAATGTTTTGCACAATCCATATTTCACATGGATAGGTCAATAATCACACCATATGGTATCATATGTATATATCAGATCACATTGTCTACTCCATAGCTGCTATATAATGCATAAGAGTACTGGTTTTGGTACAATAAATTACTAATACATTTAACTGAACATTTTCTCCTTCTTTTTTTCAAATCAATATCTTTCAGGGATTTCAGGGGAGGTTTAGAAAATTTGTATATTTTGCCAATAGTTTATGGGTTTCTCTGCTTAGATTCCTTAAAGGACTAGGTGGAGAAACGTTTCATTGTTTTGACTCAAGGTTTTTTGGTTTACAAAGCAAACTGCTGACAAAAGCTGTGAACTTCTTCACTAATTGTATGTAAGGTCTCAGATACCATCCCTGGCTTGAACACTTTTGATTCCTGCTTCAAGGATTGGCTTGCAGGATATCTGCTGCTTCTCCCTGGCCACAGCACTGCTTTAGCTTTTTTCTGCTACAGTTAAATTGCTACCTGGGCATGTTTGTATTGTTGCATGAGCATGGTGACCTTTGGTAGTAAATCATTTGGACTGGGCCAGATTGGGTTGAATGGCAAGGAACAAACACATGCATGTTTGTTTTCAATTTAGATAATTTAAAGTTTGGTTGCAGGAAAGCAAACTGTGTGTTTATATTTCACTACCCCAGCTTTGGCGTATCTAGATTGTGGAATTTGTTTATAATATATAAAAGGGTACGTATTTATTTACATGCATTTGTATGTGTATGTTTATGTATATGTACAGCAAAACTCATGCACAAATAGACATGCATTACATACATGGTAATAATATAGTTCCATCATTGGGAAAACATAGGGACATCTATTCTAAGTGAGTCACGTAGGTCCCTCTGAGGTCTGTGGAAAGACACAGCCAGTTCCAGAGGATGATCTAGACTCATCAATTCAAAATGAGAGGTTGCCTGCTGAGAAATCCTATGTGACTAATTCAAAGCAAACACGTAACATTCAGGATGCTAAAGTTAGGGACAGGAAACCCAAACCAACTGTGCTCCCAAAACAACACTCTTTTGTGGAGCTGACTGATCATGCACCGCTTCTGGTTCCTCCTCTTGTTTTTTGTAGTGGTGATAAAAGTCATGGTGGATACCACCAAGTTAGAAAATATGTTTTCCACTTTAAATTAGAAATTTTTGTGGGTTTTTTAATGGTTATGGTAGTTATTAAAGAGGAAATTGTTCATATTGCCAATTCATTTGTTTGTTTGTTTGTTTAATTTTCTTCTTAAAATATCTTTGAAGCATATAATTGTATAAATGTGACTTGATCACTGAAATCACTGGGTGGACTTTAAAATCATGAGGGCATAAGGAAAAGGAAGAAGAAGAATTCATGAGATCTACAGTAAAGAGAATTATTAATCTGCTGAAATATATACTTCTGTTACTATTGGCTCTGTGAAAAACTGATTTCACATGTTATAATGTGCCTCCTAAAACTGAAAAAATAGGAGTCAGTGTGGAAACCTAAATTTGTACAGCATATGAGCGCTTCAATCTCTTAAGAAGACGTGTAGAATAAAATGTAAATTAGATCTGGAAAAAAATGCAAACCCATAAGAGAATCAAAATTAAAACTCAAAAATCATGTGTCCTGGTTTAACGGTGAGATTTGGCAATAACACCTCTGGGAGCTTCTGAAAGAGAAACTCAGATTCTTGGCTTAATGTGTGGCACAGAGATTGCCTTGAATAAAAATTTTATCTCTGCCTTTCCAGTACATTTTGAGAGCCAAATTCCTGCACTGTCGGTGACAATGTTTGTGTTTCTCTACGGTGTTGTTTTGAATCAATACTTCATGCTATAAGCAAGGAAAATAATTCTAATTAAGGTCTTTGCTTAAGTAAAACAAGTGGAGAACTTGCTGTGTCTAATGCAGGCTTGCTCCTGAGCTACTGTAAAATATCATGCAGTGCTTTGCAAAATTTGAAGGATGTGGTAAGTGCACTAGAAGATATGATAGCTGCATTTTTGAAGATAGTAATAATCTGGTAAAAAAAAATCCTTAACTAAGTTAGGGCCATTTTGCTGTTATCTTGGATGAGAGGGTTTAGGGCTGCAGCAATTTGCAAAGCTAATCTAGTTCAGTGATCCGCAGGCTGTGACCTTTGACAACCCTCCTGGTGATGGGAAGAATAGAGCATCTGGATGCCAGGAAGATAAGAAGGTTGGGAAGGCAGCTGGGTCTGCAAGAAAAAGCAGCCAAACTCCATTCTGTGAGGTCAGTAAATACGTCTTTGTTTAGGTAGATGATGGATAATTTGGATGCATTAGCACCTAATTTTCGAAAGTTGCTCTTGAATTAATATGCTCCAGTTTCACAGAGGCCAAACTAAGAAACTGTGACAATTTTCATCACTTCAAAGTGATATTGCTTTCTAAATTAGATAAACAGAGCTTCCAAAAATTATGTCAACTATGTGTCAAGTTGGCATTAAAAAAGAGAAACACCCTATGTCAGTGTCATTGAAATAAATAAGTTAACAGCTAGTCCTAAAGGCCATGAAGGGAGTAATTTAGGAGAATATGAGTTCCTGACGCCGGAATTCCAGTTCTCTGACCCAAGCAACAGCACTCCCACACACTGGGGAATGTGAGTATGAAATAAGCATGGGAGTGCCAAAGCTGGAAAGCTGTATCAAAAAAGCCAAAGACACAGGAAACTGCAGATTTGGATCTGAATTTAAAATGAACCACTCTGGCCTCTGTCTAAAATTAAGTCCAATTCCCCTGAGTTTTGGGTAGAGCTCAGCATCATATGGCAGGGAAGTCATTGAGAAGAGGCAAAAATGAAATGGCAAGAGGCACCCTGGATGGCAAGAGGGGCACTGCTGGAGTTGAAAGATGCTGCTGAAGACAGGGATTGTTTTCAAGGCAACTGTATGTAGAGAAGGACTTGGAGAATTGAAAGGGGATGAATAAAGTGGAAAGAACTTATGTTTCATGATTCCATCAAAACATTGCTCATCTTAAGAGATTAAGGCAAGTTTGGCACAGAATTGCTCTAAAATGAAAATACGGGAAATGAATGCTGCTTTTAATTTTGCAGAAATGAATCCCAGAAATTATTCAGATATCAATGTCAATTTTTAACCAAGCTGCTCTATTCTGAAAGCACATACACCTCTCAGTCTCCCCAGGGAGATAAGTTTATTCTTTAATCTGGTTCCAATCTCAGGATAAAACAGATAGAGATATGAACTACAAGCTGCTTGTATGAACAACCTCATGTCCAAACCTCTAGAGCTTTATCCATCACTGGTGATACACAGTCTTAAAACAAACCACTCGATGGAGTGTAAAAATAATTATTAACATTCATCATTGCTTTCGTATACTGACTTCACTGAGCTAATAGTAGTAATAATGATGATGATGAGAAACTTAAAAAGATTTATGGCCAAATACTTGTTTCTTTTTACTAAGGTCTTCAATGTATTTCTGCCATTTTTGGAAGCCATTTCATTTTTTTGAAAATTTTTTCTTAAAGGCTTTTTTTTCTACTTTGTTAATGGTCTTGGGATTAATACAGCTAATGAGATAGAAAAAAATCTTTATGTTGTATTACAATTGGGGATTATTTGAGGACTACTTGAAAAAGAAGCCAGCCTTCCCCTCGTTATTAGAAAGTATGTCCATCACAGTTTCATAAAAGATGCATCTTGCTGTGTAAAAACCAATCAGATGAAGTGCTCTGGTTGTAGCTGTGATTGTAATGGGGAGTGACACACCCTCCAAAGTCAGAAAAAAATTTTAAAAAAGACTATCCCAAATTCTTTTAAAGGTCAAATGTGGATTTAGGTTTGCAGTTGGAAGCCAAACACAGGAGGACATCACCATGGAGTCTGGGAATTTTCCATTTGGAATCTCTATTTTACAGCAGATTAATGTCTCTGTAATGCGACTACAAGCAAACTTTGACACGAATACCAAAGAGACAGGAAAGATCCAGATCCATATCTGAAGTTTACATTTGCCTCATTTCTGGTCTCCTGATAGAGGGACAACCATAACACATGCAGTTCATAGATGATCTGGAGCCAGTGCTATGCCTTCCTCCTCTTTTCTCCCTTTCCCTCTTATTTTCTTTCAATCCAAGCCTGGCTGAAAAATATGACTCCTGCTGTGCAAATAGTGTATGTCATCAGATTTCTTAACAAATTTTCTTCCATGATTTATGGCCATGGAAAGGAGTTTGAAGACTTTCCGAAAGACATCCTCCTTAGTCCTTCCTTAAATCCTTTTGGAAGAGTCGGGATGGAAAAACTAGACCCTTGAGAAAAAAATAAGAAAAATTACAGGAAATTGTTTCCTTTAGAATAAAAATAGAGAAAAGGATGGAATAATGTCTAAAAAGATGTTATTACTGATTTATTTTATTGCTGCATTTACTGTTTCATTTCAGTGGTTTAAACCACATGCAACAATGAACAGTACTCCCAGTGAAATGATTAGGTATTTCCAGTGCATTTAATCTCTAACTAAACTTTCCAATGTTATGGCAACTACAATTCCAATATTTTTTGAGCCAAATTTATAGTTAGCATATAATACTTCACTGCATGTATTACATTACTGCGAATGCATGTATGCAGATGTCATGTACATTTTCAAGCTTTTCATTTAGAAATATGGGGGGTTTGTATTAGAGCTCAAGATACCTACTATTTCAGACCTGTATGGTTAACATTTCCTTTCATTTACAAGACAATATGGCAATGGTCTCCAGTTCATTTTTTCCCTGCTCTATTTTATAGAGGAACTGTCAAGGAAAATCACTTTTTTCTGTTAAGGGTGGAAAACCTCCCTTCAAAGCACTGTCCTCTACCTAATTTCATTTTTTTTAAAGTATATTTTTGTATTTTCTACACACATGTAGGAGCTATTGGTGTACTCCTTGTCATTAAAGCCAAATAAACTTATTTCTACAAGTATTTCAATCACTCCTCAATTTTTTTTATTTTCAAAAAAGGAATGAAGAAAATGTGTTTGGTGAGTTTTTTCATGAGAATTTTATATCCTTAGCACATATAAGAACTCCAGGTCTCCCTCAGGGCCACAGTAGTTTATTTAGAAAGTTACCTGTTCATCTTTCAGGAGACTTACAGTTCTCTTTAAATATTGTGTTACAACCAATCTCTTTCACCACTACCCAAATGCTATAAAATTTGGGGAAAAACTCCACACCAGAACTTCAGTCATGACCAAATGTATTATATGTCATCTAGCAAGAACATTGTAATGATTCAAAGAGGAAGAACTGCATTTTTTAATGCTACAGAATGAGAAACCCAAGTAAAGGACTGGAAGAAGAATCACATAGAGGAGTTATCATATAATACAGCTGTTGACAGAACAGCTGGGCCTTGTGGCAATGGAGTTGCTGTTGAGCAGAAGCAAGGCAATGAACAGATTTTGAAACCATTTAAAACTTACATCAAAGCAGATAGTCTTCACAAAAGAAGTCTTCCCTGGCAAATGCAGTCTACACAATTGAGGTATGACCACAATTGAGGCTGTTGTTTGGATTTTGCAAAAATCCTTTATTGCTTTTCAATTAGAACATTATGATGGGACAGAAAGAAAAAGCTGCTGCTGCAGGGGAAGTGCACATTCAGGACTGCACTACTTGTTTTAT
>VYZP01068459.1:0-16293 GCA_013400635.1 Hypocryptadius cinnamomeus | reverse complement strand
AACCCAAACCATTCCAGGATTCCATGATGTTCCTGCTCTCAGGAATCTTTCTCCTCTTCCCAAAATGGGATCACCAAATCCCTGCCCTTTTTCCATCTGGTGTCCGTGTATCCTGTGGGCTCTGGGATGCTGGAATCCCTTTGGATCTCTTCATCCCTGTTTCCAGGCTCATGGAGCTGGGACTGCCATGAAGCCTCAGCTGGGATCAGATCCCATAAATCCATCCCCAAATCCCAGTTTCCCAGCTTGTGTTAAAGATCCATGTAAATGTGAGGGTAGGATGGAATATTTTGGCAGAAAAATTCACAAAAATCCGGAATTCTCAATGGAAGAAATCGGAGGCGTCATTTGGGGTGGGGCACCTGTTCCTTTGGACCCAGAACTTTGAATTGGCAGGAATTTTATCCATTGAATTTTATCTACTAAATTTTGTCCCTTTAATTTTATTCACTGAATTTTATCCATTGGCCTTTATCCACTGCACTTTATCCATCGAATTTTATCCACTGAATTTTGTCCATTGACCTTTATCCCACTGGATTTTATCCATTGATTTTTATCTGCTGAATTTCATCCATTGAATTTTTTTCCATGGAATTTTATCCCCTATTGATCTGCTGCAATTTTTCCAAAGGACTTTGGCTTCCTGAACTAAACCTGAGTTAATTTAAATTAATTACTCAGCACAATGCTGCAATTTAAGCCCTCACCACTTTTTTTTTCCCCACTCTCAAATTAAATTTGGGGTTATTTTTTGGATCCAAGGTGTGTGGATGTTCCCCCTGGAGATGACATATTCCAAATATTCCATTCCCAGGAGGAAGAGCTCTTCCCGTTTAACCTGGACGAGTTCGTCACGGTGGACGAGGTGCTGGAGGAAGCCGAGTCTCCGGTGATGCCGCGGCGGAACCCCCCGAGGGGGAAGAGAAAAGAAGCCCCCAAAGCCAACCCTTCGGAGCCGGCGTCCAAGAAGAGGAAAGGGAAGAGTTGCGGAGCCGAAGGTGAGCTGTCCTTTGTCACCTTGGATGAGATCGGGGAGGAGGAGGACGCCCCGGTGCCGCTGCCGGGCGTCGACCCCCAGGGCCTGGTGGTGGTGGATGAGGTGGTGGAAGAGGAGGAGCTGTCGGAAGCGGTGAAGGATCCGCAGGCGCTGCTGACGCTGGATGAGATCTCGGAGCAGGAGGAGCCAGGCTCCCATGGGAATGGGCCCCGGGCGGAATTTGAGGAGCGGGATCTGAAGGCCGAGCCCTTGGTGACCGTGGATGAGATCGGGGAGGTGGAGGAGCTGCCCCTCAACGAGCCCACGGAGCTGAGCGCCGCCGAGGAGGGAAAAACCAATCCTGGGGATTGCGTGGCCTCCCAGGTGCCCGACGATCCCAACGCCTTGGTGACCGTGGATGAGATCCAGGAGGACAACGAGGACAATCCTCTGGTGACTCTGGATGAGGTTAATGAGGATGAGGATGATTTTCTGGCCGACTTCAATCACCTCAAAGAGGAACTAAACTTTGTTACAGTCGACGAAGTCGGCGATGAGGAAGAAGAAAACACTTTCCCAGGGAAGAACCTGCCTGAGGATGAAGATGACGAAGATATTGTTGCTGTTGCAGGACCAGAAGAAATGGGAATTCTAGGAGATACAAATCCAGAGGATGAAATGGCTGAAATCTCCAAGCCAAAAGGTGAGGAACATCAAGGCTGGCTTGGACGAGGCTTGGAGCCACCTGGGCTGGTGGAAGGTGTCCCTGTCCATGTCCTTTAGGTGCCTCCCAACCCAAACCATTCCATGGTTCCATTCCATCGATCTGTGATTCTGTTCTGTGATTCCGTTCCATCATTCCGTGATTCTGTTCCATGATGCCATGATTCCATCCCAACATGCATTTCTGTCTCCAGCAGCTCAGCTGGGATCAGAAGATGCAGAACCAAAGTCTCAGCAGAAGAAAATGACTTTTCCAGGTGTCCCCAAGACGCAGAGCACTCCCAAAGGTAAATCCAAAGGAATCCCGCGAAATGCTCTGGGTTTTCCTGGCTGGAAGATTCTTTCCTGCCTGTTTGAAAACTCCTCCCGTGCCTCACAACCACAGTGAACCTCAAAGTCAGGGCCCAGAATCCATGTTTTTTCTTGGCTCCTCCAAATCCATGTTTAACTAGTTGGTTAAACTCAGAAGCCTCTCATGGAAAGTTTTTTCCAGAAATTTCGAAATCCAGGTGGAATTACTGATTATTAGTGGGGTGCAGTGTGGTGTCTCCTGAGGGTTCCCATCCTGTGGCGAGTTTTATTCCCAACATTCAGTGTCTGGAAAGGAGGGAATTGCTGCCAGGGCTGTGAAATGGGGGTGTAGGGATGTACTGAATTCCATGGGGTCAGGAATTGTTCCAGCTTCCATGGGGTCGGTCAGTCCTTCAGGAACTGCTCCAACATGAGTCACTTCCATGGAGTCTTTTCTTCAGGAGCTGCTCTAGTGGGTCCCTTTTTCCATGGGTCAATCCTTCAGGAACTGCTCCAACTTCTGTGGGGTTAGTCCTTCAGGAACTTCCTGAATTTCCATGGGATCAGTCCTTCAGGAACTGCTCCAACTTCTGTGGGGTTAGTCCTTCAGGAACTTCCTGAATTTCCATGGGATCAGTCCTTCAGGAACTGCTCCAATGTGGGCCACTCTTCCATGAGATCAATCAGTCCTTCAGGAACAGGCTGCTCCAACATGGTTCGCTTTTCCATGGGGTCAGTCCTTCAGGAATTACTCCAAGTTCCATGGGGTCAGTCCTCCAGTTGTTCCAACTTCTGTGGGCTCAGTTCTTCAGGAACTGGTCCAACTTCCATGGGGCCAGTCCTTCAGGAACTGCTCCAACATGAGTCACTTTTCCATGGAGTCAGTCCTTCAGGAATTGTTCCATCTTCCATGGGGTCAATCCTTCAGGAACAGGCTGCTCCAATGTGGGTCACTTTTCCATGGGGTCATTCCTTCAGGAACTGCTCCAGCGTGGCTCCCTTTTTCCATGGGACCAGTGCTTCAGGAACTGCTCCAACTTCCAGGGACTGGTTGCTTTATTCCCAGAAAATGGTGTTTATTGGAAATGGAGATGACCTGAGGATTGAAACGGGTCAGCTTGGGTGAAAAACCTGATTTTTTGGAATGTTAAAGAACTGTAGTTTCCCCCTGAGGAATCACAGATTCCCCAGATTTGGCTAAAGGAAGGTGAGGTTGGAATATTTCTGGGAGCTGTGTGTGGTGACTGTGGTGCATCCTCAGCTCTGGACATTCTGGTGCCAAAGGCCGGATTCTTCTGCCAGATCTGCTCCCTCTTCTACGCCGACGAACCCTCCATGATCAACCACTGCAGGACCGCCCTGCACCGGCAGAACATGGAGGTACTGCCCGGGAGAACGGGAATATCCACCCACATCCTTGGATTCAGGGGTGCCGAGGATTCCCTGGGAGTTCACGTTTGACGGGGTTTGGGAATACAGTGGGAATATGGAATATTTTTATTCCATGCCCAGATTGTGGGGAATCCTGATCCCTGAGATTTGGCCACGTTCCCCTCAGGAGCTTCCTGTATCAAATGTGGGGGCTTTTATGGGACAAATCCCACCTTAGCCGTGTGAGGAGCTGACTGAACCTGGCCCAGGTGTTCCTGGCCCAGGTTTTAGGGGATAATCCTGGAATATCCCTGCAGCACCATCTCTTCTCCTTTCTCCACAGAAATTCATGGCCAAGCAGCAGGACAGCGGCGGGGAGGAGCCGAGCTCCAGGTGATGGAGCTTCCCAGGAATGACATTTCGGGGCCAGTCAGTTCAGTGTGTTTGGATTTCCTTTGTCATTTGGGGTCGGGAAGGAGCATCCATGGTGTAAAAAATCGGAGCTGGGAACAGACTAAACCCAAAGCAGGAGAGGGTTGGATTTGTGTCTCCGATCCGACGTGGGAGAGACTGTTCCAGGTGTCTCCAGGAAATAAATGTTCTTACTGTATAGTTACCCCAGGACTTGAGTTTGGGGTCATTCCTTGGGGTTTGGTGATTCTGGATGATACCAGAGATTATGGGGATCGAAGGAGAGAGTCAAGGGAAGGGGCTGGAGCTCCAGGAGCAGCTGAGGGAGCTGGAAAAGGGGCTCAGCCTGGAGAAAAGGGGGATCAGGGGGGAACTTCTGGCTCTACAGAAACTCCCTGGATTCTTGGAGCCAGGAGTTGGGATCTGCTCCTAGGGAACAGGGACAGGAGGAAAGGGAACAGCCTCAGGCTGGGCCAGGTTGGATATTGGGAAAATTCCTTCTTGGAAAGGGCTGTCCAGCCCTGGCAGGGGTGGAGTCCCCATCTCTGCGGGATTTACCAGCCCAGTGTATGTGGCACTTGGGGACACGGTCAGTGGTGGCCTTGGCAGTGCTGGACTCAATGATCTTTGAGGGTTTTTCCCAAACAATTCCATGATTCCACGAGTCCCTGCCCTGCACCCAACCTGCCCCCAGCCCCCTCAGTTCCATGGTGACATTCCAAACTTGAGAACACCCCTGGAGCACTCAACCCCTTCTGGGGCTCATTAGCAGCCAACAGAGCCGCAGGAATTCAGGAATTCCTTTAATTCCTTTGCCTGTGGCCGGGGCTTGGGGCACCCCCTGCCTTTTTGGGGAGCACATGGGAACCATTTGTCCCCGTGCACTTCAGCCAGGTAAGTCAGAAAGGGAAACTTGGATTAACTCCCTGAGAATGCTGAACTTCTCTAAGGTGGGATCAGTGCCAGGCTCCGTGTGGGAAAGGCCCTGGAGGTCAGGATGGGCAGGGCTGGAGGGCGCTGACCCTGGCACTGATGGTGTGGGTGGGGATGTGCCTCCTGCTTTGTTGGCTGGCCCTGGGCACTGCTCCTGGTCAAGAAAGTCTTTCCCACTGGGACATCTCTTGGTTGATGAAGTCTTCCCATTGGGACAGAGTTTTGCGTCCCTTGACATTCCCATGACACTGCTCTGGATGTCTCTTGGTGTCCCCTTGGCACGGGTCTTGGTCAGTGAATTCTTCCATTTGGGATGTCTCGTGGTTGATGGATTCGTCCATTTGGGGCATCTTGTGGTTAATGGATTCTTCCATTTGGGACATCTCCTGGTGGATTAAGTCCTCCCATTGGGAGAGAGTTTTGTATCCGTTGACTTTCCCTTGGTGCCATTCTTGGTCTCTCTTGGCTTTTCCTTGGCATGGGCCTTGGTTGATGGATCCTTCCATTTGGGGCATCTCCTGGTTGATGGATCCTTCCATTTGGGGCATCTCCTGGTTGATGGATCCTTCCATTTGGGACATCTCATGGTTGATGGATCCTTCCATTTGGGATGTCTCGTGGTTGACAGATTCTTTCATTTGGGACATCTGGTGGATTAAATCTTCCCATTGGGACATTGTTTTGTATCCCTTGGCATTCCCTTGGCACCGTTCTTGTTGTCTCTTGGCTTTTCCTTGGCACAGCTCTTGGACAACAAAGTTTTCCATGTGGGACTTCTCTTGGTTGAAGAGTTCTTCCATTTGGGACATCTCTTGGTTGATTAGATCTTCCCATTGGGACACACTTTTGTATCCATTGGCTTCCCCTTGGCACTGCTCTTGGGATCTGTTGGATTCCCCTTGGCACCACTCTTGGGATCCGTTGGCTTCCCCTTGGCACCGCTCTTGGTTGGTGAATTCTTCCCATTGGGACAGATCCTCGCATCCATTGCCTTGCCCTTGGCACAGTTCCTGGTTTCCCCTGGCTTTCTCCTGGCACAGCTCTTGATCGATGAATTCTTCCATGTGTGACATCTCTTGGGTGATGAACTCCAACCATTGGGACAGATCTTTGTATCCATGGGCTGTCCCCTGCCTCATCCCTTGGGATCTCTCTGCCTGCCCTCGGGATCCCTGTGGATCTCTGTCATGTCCCCCTTGGCACAGCCCTCGGGGACCGCAGAATTCCCCCTCTTCCTGCTCCATGGCCAACATCCCCTGTTCCTCCTGGGACTGGAGCCTCCAGAGCCCCTGGGCTGGCCAGGAGTTGGGATTTGGCTTCTCCATAGGGATCTGGGAGCTGCTGCTCCTGGGAATGACCTGAACCCTTTGGGATCACACTGGGATCGGGGCACAGCACAGCTCCCATGTCACAATGGGATATCCTGGCACCCCAGCAACCACAAGGCCTTCTGGAACCTTCTGGAACCTTCTGGAGCTGCAGCCCCAGCCGCACACAACACCAGGAGTGCACAGGGGGGGTTGTCCCCCACAGGTGGCACAGGTGACACTGGAAGGACACTGGGGGCACCCAGAGACAGCTGGAGAAGTGGCACCATGAGAACGTGAGGAAGTTCAGCCAAGCCGGGTGAAATCCCAGACTGGAGCACAGGCTGGGGGAGACTCGTTGGGAACATCCCTGCGGGAAGGACTCAGGGACACGGGGACAGTGACACGGCCCTGGGCAGGATGTCCCAGCACTGCTCGGTGGCTCTGACCCCGCTCCGGCTGTGGGGTGCGGGGAACCAGAGCAGCTTCCCGGTAGGATTCCTGCCGGGAAAAGCCACGGCGCCTTTAAGGCATCTCCAAGCGGGATCTGGCAGCCGCGGGCGCTGCACCAGGAAATTCCTGACATCCCGGGAAATGCTGAGCCAGCGCGAATCGGGGCCGGGTGCGCCTTGGAGCCGGGAACGGCGCCAGGAGCGGGGCCGGGAATTCTGCAAACCTCGAAAGAGCCGTCACGCGGGGCTGAGGCACGGCCGCCCCTCCTGGGCCCGCGCCAGAGCCTCGACAGAAGGCAGGAGCTGCCTCAGCCCGGGACAAAACCCATCCCAACATCCAGCCCTGGAATCGGGCAGGGAATGCTCCGTCCCCGGTGCCAGCCCCGCTGCCCCCCGCTCCCCTGGGATGGCGAAGGAGCATCCCCGGGTGATGCGGCTCCAGAGGATCCCGGAGCAGTGCACAGAGCCAGAGGGGCCTGTCCCGCTCCCTCCTCAGCCCGGCAGGGCTCTGGGACACCCCCAGGGACAGGACAGGGATGGGGACAAGGGACAGGGATGGCAGCGGCGGCAACTGCGCTGCCCTGCCCGCTCCGCGCCCGCGGGAAATCCCAATAAAAGAAGGGAAAGTCAAGCCAGGAAAGTTCTTTCGGGGCGGAAAACGAGCGCGTGAGACCCCACGCAGGGTGGGGGGAGCGGCAGGACCCCGGATCCGCACCCCCAGTCCCACCCGGGGCACCCCCGAGGGGTCGGGGCCGGGGACCGCCCCTCGCCGCCGGGTTCGGCCCCGCTCCGCCCGCACCGGCGGCTCTGGGACCTCCCGGGTCCCCGGGCTCTGCCGGCGACGCCGCCGCTGCGGCGGGAGGAGCCCCCGCGGACCCACGGGCCACTCCCCGACGTGGCGATGGGACAGTGGGGACACTGCGGGGGGCTGGGGACAGCGGGGATACAGTGAGGGGACAGTGGGACATAGAGATGGGACAGCGGGGACACGGTGGGGACACGGCAGGGACACAGGTCAAGGCCCGCCGGTGAGCGGGCGGGACCCGGTGTCCCCCGTTCAAGGGGTCCGGTGACACGGGCAGCGGAACGGGGCCGTTTAACGGGGCGGGGCGGGCAGGGCACGGCCGGGGGTCCCGGGCAGGGGCGGGCAGGAGGNGGGGTGGGCACGGCCAGCGGGACCCCCAAAGCCAGCGGGGTGACCCCAACGAAGGGCACCGCCAACGGGGTGTCCCCGAGAAAGGGCACCACGACGGGACCCCCCAAAGCCAGCGGGATGTCCCCCACGAAGGCCATCTCCAGGGGACCCCCTAAAGGCAGCGAGACGCCCCCCTGGAAAGGCACCACGGCGGGACCCCCCAAAGCCAGCGGGGTGTCCCCCACGAAGGCCATCGCCAGGGGACCCCCTAAAGGCAGCGAGACGCCCCCCTGGAAAGGCACCACGACGGGACCCCCCAAAGCCAGCGGGATGCCCCCTCCGAAGGGCACCACGGCCGCCCCCTCGAGGAGCAGCACCACGATGGGACCCCCGAAGGGCAGCACGGCTCCCCCGGTGCGGGACAGCGCGACCCCCCCCAGCCCCGGCCCCTCCCGG
Organism: Hypocryptadius cinnamomeus; assembly: GCA_013400635.1. Taxonomy (NCBI): domain Eukaryota; kingdom Metazoa; phylum Chordata; class Aves; order Passeriformes; family Zosteropidae; genus Hypocryptadius; species Hypocryptadius cinnamomeus. The sequence continues at coordinate 8,235 of VYZP01068459.1, read as the reverse complement.
CGCGGGGGGCTGCGGGACGGGGACCCCACGGTCACAGGTAGGACCGGGGGCGCTGGGAGGGGAGCGGGTGTGAAGGACGGAGTGTGCAAAGGGGGGTTCATGGGGGAAAACGGGGTGCCAGGCTGTTCCCGTGTCCCCTCGCAGCCCCGGCGCCCACGGTGACCAAGGTGGCGGTGAGGAGGAGGAAGGTGGTGAGGAAGAAGGTGGTGAAAAAGAAGGTGCTGAGGAAGAAGCCGGAGGCTCCGGCCGCTCCGCAGGAGCCCCGTACGTGCGCTGGGTGCGGGTGGCCCGGGCGTTGTCACCTGCACACGGAGCTGCCGTGTCCTGGGGGCACCTGGGGGGCACCTGGGGGTTGGGGTGCTGAACCGTGGCTGGCGCGGTCCCCGTGACACAGCTCGGTGGCGACACCGGCTGGGGACAGCCCCGGCCATTCAGGGGTCCCTGTGTGACCGCGGTCCCTGCTGTGTCCCCAGCGTGTCCCCCTCTGGGGCTGGAGTCCCTGCGGGTGCTGGACGAGCAGCTCCGGGCATCGAGCCACAAGCGGCACGGGCTGGGCGCGCACCGCGGCCGCCTCAACATCCAGGTACTGCCGGGTGGGCCAGGGTGGGCCAAGTGTGCCAGGAGTGGGCCAGTAGTGTGCCAGGAGTGTGCCAGGATGGGTCAGGATGTGCCAGGAGAGGGCCAGGAATGTGCCAGGAATGTGCCAGGCTGTGCCAGGCTGGGGGGATGTTTGGATGCCACCTACACGGCATGTGGCACACGGGTGTGGCAAGTGCATGGCAAACGCAGGGTAGGTGTGGCACATTCGTGGCAAGTTTGTGGCATCTTCATGGCACGTTTGTGACATTTTGTGGCGAGTTCGTGGCATCTTCATGGCATGTTTGTGACATTTTGTGGCGAGTTTGTGGCATCTTCATGGCATGTTTGTGACATTTTGTGGCGAGTTTGTGGCATCTTCATGGCATGTTTGTGACATTTTGTGGCGAGTTTGTGGTATCTTTGTGACCCACGAGTGTCCCAGGCCCTCTCCAGCTCTGTCCCCTCCCTCCCGTGTGGCTCCCTGTGATCCCAGTGCCGCCACCCCGGGCTCAGGGACACAGCGGGCGGTGGGGCCGTGTCCCTGTGCGTGTCCCTGTGCGTGTCCCCTCCCCGCAGTCAGGGCTCTACGATGGTGACTTCTACGACGGTGGCTGGTGCGCGGGGCACGAGGACACGGAGCAGTGGCTGGAGGTGGACGCCCGGCGCCTCACCCGCTTCACCGGCGTGGTCACCCAGGGCCTCAACTCCATCTGGACGTAAGGGGACAAGGGGGACAAGGGAGGGGGACAGCTTGGGGGACCCCCCTGACCCCCCTGTGCCCCACAGGTACGACTGGGTGACGTCCTACAAGGTGCAGGTCAGCAACGACTCACACGCGTGGCTGCCGAGCCGCAACGGCACCGAGGAGGCGGTGGGTGACACCGGGGATGGCACCGGGGTGGCATCCCCAGACGGGGTGGGGACATGGGGAGGTGACAGTGCTGTGGGGCAGGAATCACCTGGGAGGTAATGATGGCAGGGGGTTGAGCGTGGTGGGGAGGTTAATGATGCTCAGGAGTTAATTGTGCCAGGGTGGGGGCATTAATTGTGCCAGGGGGGTAATGATGCCAGGGTGGGGTTAATTAGGCCAGGGGGGTTAATTGTGGTGGGGTTAACCATGCCAGGTGGGTAATGATGCCAGGGGGTTTAGTTAGGCCAGGGTTAACTACACTGGGATTAATTGTGCTGGGGTTAATTGTGCCAGGTGAGTTAACCATTCCAAGGATTAACTGTGCCAGGGCGGTAACAATGCCAGGGGGGTTAATTATGCCAGGGTTAATTATACTGGGGGCTAACCAGGTGAGGTAACCCTGCCAGGGGGGTTAATTAGGCCAGGGTTAATTGTGCTGGGGTTAACCGTGCCAGGTGGGATAACCACGCTGGGCAGGGCGTTAACCACACCGGGTTAACCACACCAAGGAGGGTTAACCACCCCAGGGAGGGGTGCCCATCCTGGAGTGCCCATCCTGGGGAGCCCATCCCGGGGTGCCCATCCTGGGAAGCCCATCCCGGGGTGCCCGTGCCAGCTGGCTCCGTGCCCAGGCTCTGTTGCCCTTGGCCTGGCCCTGCCGGGCACCCTGCAGCACTTCCCCCAGCACAAAGGCTGCTTGTCCCCGCCTGGGCACCTGCCAGCCCCCCTGGCACGGCCGTGGGGACATGGGGACACACGTGGGTGCGGCGTGGCACCGGGGGTGAGCATGGCAGCCTGGAGCTGGGGAGGGTTTGGGGTCCCTGTGCCAGGGTGGGTTTGGGGTCCCTGTGCCAAGGATGGATTTGGGGTCCCTGTGCTCTGTGGGTTTGAGGGGCCCTGTACAAGAGGTGGATTTGGGGGTCTCTGTGCCAGGCATGGATTTGGGGGTCTCTGTGCCAGGGTGGATTTGGGGTCCCTGGCACAGGGTGGGTTTGGGGTCCCTGTGCCAGGGATGGATTTGGGGGTCACCATGTCAAGGCTGTACCAGGATCAGGTTTGGGGATCTCCATGCCAGGGCGTGGATTTTGGGGTCCCCCTGCCTGACCCATACCAGGAACAGATTTGGGGTTCCCTATGCCCATCCCTGGTGCCTTTGGGCTCCGAGCAGCGCCCGCGGTCTCACCCGGGCTCTGCCCCGGCCGTGCCTGCTCCTCGTTATGGGCTGGAGGGGACCGGGCAGCGCCTGGAGCCCCACGGGCGGCTCTCCCTGACCCGTCCTGTCCCCTCCTGTCCCCTCCTGTCCCCTGCAGGTGTTCCCCGCCAACAAAGACCCCGAGACGCCGGTGCTGAACCTGCTGCCCTCGCCGCTCGTGGGGCGCTTCCTGCGCATCAACCCCCAGAGCTGGTTCCCCAACGGCACCGTCTGCCTGCGGGCCGAGGTGCTGGGCTGCCCCGTGCCCGGTGGGTGTCCCCGCCTGTCCCCTGCCCCATGGGGACCCGCTGGCTGTCCCCTGCCCCGTGGGGACCCGCTGGCTGTCCCCCGGGTCCCCACGCGCCGCCCCAGCAGCGCCCAGCGCGGGCGATCGCCACCGGCGGTGTCGCCAGAGTCGCGGTCTGGGCTGTTCGCTGTCCCTGACCGTGTCCCCCCCCGTGTCCCCTCGGTGTCCCCGCAGACCCCAGCGATGCCCACGCCTGGCACCCCCCGGCCCCGCCCGAATCTCAGCTGGATTTCCGCCACCACAACTACAAGGAGATGAGAAAGGTGCCACCCTCCCCCCGAGCCCCGGGAGGGCTCCGTGTCCCCAAGGATAGCGCGGTGCGGGGCTGGGGGGCTGTGCCACCTCGGGGTGTCCCTGACGGTGCCACCACCCGCAGCTGATGAAGAGGGTGAGCGAGGAGTGCCCCGACATCACCCGCGTGTACAGCATCGGGCAGAGCTCCCGCGGGCTGCGCCTCTACGTGATGGAGATCTCAGACAACCCCGGGCAGCACGAAGTCGGTGAGTACCGGGGGGACAGCTGGGGACAGCCGGGGTAGGGCACGATGGGCGTGGGGACAGCGGCCAGGGATGCCCGGGTGGGGATGGGGTGACTGGGGGTGCCCAGGATGAGGAGGGGGCGCCAGGGATGGCCAGGCTGGTGCAGGGGGGTGGGGACAGTCACCAGGGCTGGTGCTGGAGGGTGGGGACTGTCACCCTGGCTGGCTCAGGGTGGGGTGACTGGGCCACCCAGCCTGGCATGGGATGCCCAGGATGGAGTTGGGGTCACCAGGGACACACAGACCTGTGAAGGACAGGGGGACAGGGTGGCTGGGGACACCCAGGATGGGGATACAGGGACACCGAGACTGGTGCACGGAGATGGGGACAGTCACCAGGCATGTCCAGACTGGAACATGTGGGTGGGGACAGGGTGATGGGATGGGGATGGGGTCACCAGGACAGGGCCAGAGACACCCAGACTGCAGATGGATGGGGACAGGGTGACCAGGGACACCCAGGATGGGAACAGGATGTACTGGGGCACCCAGACTGGTGCCAGGACAGGGACAGGGACACCCAGACTGGTCCAGGATAGGGACAGGGACACCCAGACTGGTGCAGGGTGATGGGGACAGTCACCAGGGATGTCCAAAGTGGAGCACGTGGATGGGGACAGGGTGACCAAGGATGCTCAGGAGATGGGGACACGGGGACACCCAGACTGGTGTGGGATGGGGACAGGACACCCAGACTGGTGTGGGATGGGGACAGGACACCCGGACTAGTCCAGGATGGGGACAAGGGACACCCAGGGTGGGGATGGGGACACGAGGACACCCAGGGATGCTCAGGACTGGAACAGGGACACCCAGGGTGGTGCAGGGACATGGGGACAGTGGCCAGGGTGCCTCCAGCCACCCGTCCTGGCCCCACAGGAGAGCCGGAGTTCCGCTACGTGGCCGGCATGCACGGGAACGAGGTGCTGGGCCGGGAGCTGCTGCTGAACCTGATGGAATTCCTGTGCCGGGAGTTCCGCCGGGGCAACCCCCGCGTGGTGCAGCTGGTGACGGGCACGCGCATCCACCTGCTGCCCTCCATGAACCCCGACGGCTACGAGACCGCCTACAAGCTGGTACGGCTGGCACCGCCCATCCCCCTGATCCCGGGGATTCCGGTGCCCATCCCGGGGATCCCGGTGCCCATCCCCGTGCCCATCCTGGTGTCCATCTTGGTGATGCCAGTGATCCCAGTGCCCATCCTAGTGACCTCAGTGCCCATCCCAGTGCCCATCCCAGTGACCATGGTGTCCATCCCAGTGCCCATCCCAGTGACTGCTGTGCCCATCCTGGTGATCCTGGTGTCCATCCCGGTGCCCATCCTGGTGATCCTTGTGCTCACCCCAGTGCCCATCCCAGTGATCCCGGTGACCGGGGTGTCCATCCTGGTGCCCATCCCAGTGATCCTTGTACCCACACCAGTGCCCATCCCAGTGCCCATCCCAGTGCCCATCCCAGTGATCACAGTGCTCATCCCAGTGCCCATCCCAGTGCCCATCCCAGTGATCCCAGTGCCCATCCCAGTGCCCATCCCGGTGATCCCAGTGCCCATCCCAGTGCCCATCCTGGTGATCCCAGTGCCCATCCCAGTGATCCCAGTGCCCATCCCGGTGATCCCGGTGCCCGCGGTGCCCCCGGCAGGGCTCGGAGCTGGCGGGATGGGCCATGGGCCGCTGGACGTACGAGGGCATCGACCTCAACCACAACTTCGCTGACCTGAACACGGCGCTGTGGGACGCCGAGGACAACGACCTGGTGCCCCACGAGTTCCCCAACCACTACATCCCCATCCCCGAGTACTACACCTTCGCCAACGCCACAGTGAGACCCCAAAACCTCCATCCCATTGCATTGGGGTGGGACCCCAAAACCCCCATCCCATTGCATTGGGGTGGGACCCCAAAACCCCCATCCCATTGCATTGGGGTGGGACCCCAAAACCCTGCATCCTATCACATCGGGGTGAGACCCCAAAACCCCCATCCTATCAGTGTGAGACCCCAAAACCCCCATCCTATCACATCAGGATGAGACCCCAAAACCCCCATCCTATCACATCAGGGTGAGACCCTAAAACCCCCATCCTATCAGTGTGAGACCCTAAAAGCCCCATCCTATCACATTGGTGTCATGGTCAGATCCCAAAACCTCCATCCGAACACCTTGGAGTGAGACCCCAAAACCCCCCAAAGTGCCCCTAAAACCCCTCAAAAACCCCCAAAACCCCTCCCAATCCACCGGGCTGGGTGCTGCCCACCCACAGGGGGCTACACTGGGGCTGAACCCACCCAACTCCATGGGTCACCAGAAGCCACAAGGATGTGGCCACCACCCCCACCATGAAACGCTGGTGACAGCGGTGTCACTGCACACATGGCCCTGGAGATGCGGGTGACAGCGGTGTCACCGCGCAGGTGGCCCCAGAGATACGGGTGACAGCAGTGTCATTGCACGGGTGGCCCCAGAGGTGTGGGTGACAGCAGTGTCACCGCGCAGGTGGCCCCAGAGGTGTGGGTGACAGAAGTGTCACCGTGCCGGTGGCCCCGGAGATGCATGGGTGGCCCCGCAGGTGTGGGTGACAGCGGTGTCACTGCGCTGGTGGCCCCGGAGACGAGAGTGACGGTGGTGTCACCGCACACATGGCCCCAGAGATGCGGGTGACAGCAGTGTCATTGCATGGGTGGCCCCGGAGATGCATGAGTGGCCCCAGAGGTGTGGGTGACAGCAGTGTCACTGCGCCGGTGGCCCCGGAGATGCATGGGTTGCCCTGGAGACANCAGGTGGCCCCAGAGGTGTGGGTGACAGAAGTGTCACCGTGCCGGTGGCCCCGGAGATGCATGGGTGGCCCCGCAGGTGTGGGTGACAGCGGTGTCACTGCGCTGGTGGCCCCGGAGACGAGAGTGACGGTGGTGTCACCACACACATGGCCCCAGAGATGCGGGTGACAGCAGTGTCATTGCATGGGTGGCCCCGGAGATGCACGGGTGGCCCCGGCGGTGTGGGTGACAGCGGTGTCACCGCGCAGGTGGCCCCAGAGATACGGGTGACAGCAGTGTCATTGCACGGGTGGCCCCAGAGGTGTGGGTGACAGCAGTGTCACCGCGCAGGTGGCCCCAGAGGTGTGGGTGACAGAAGTGTCACCGTGCCGGTGGCCCCGGAGATGCATGGGTGGCCCCGCAGGTGTGGGTGACAGCGGTGTCACTGCGCTGGTGGCCCCGGAGACGAGAGTGACGGTGGTGTCACCACACACATGGCCCCAGAGATGCGGGTGACAGCAGTGTCATTGCATGGGTGGCCCCGGAGATGCATGAGTGGCCCCAGAGGTGTGGGTGACAGCAGTGTCACTGCGCCGGTGGCCCCGGAGATGCATGGGTTGCCCTGGAGACACGGGTGACAGCAGTGTCATTGCATGGGTGGCCCCGGAGATGCACGGGTGGCCCCGGAGATGCACGGGTGGCCCCGGCGGTGTGGGTGACAGCGGTGTCACCGCGCAGGTGGCCCCGGAGACGAGAGTGACGGTGGTGTCACCACACACATGGCCCCAGAGATGCGGGTGACAGCAGTGTCACTGCACCGGTGGCCCCAGAGATGCATGGGTGGCCCGGCAGGTGTGGGTGACAGCGGTGTCACCGCGCAGGTGGCCCCGGAGACGCGGGCGGTGATCGCGTGGATGCAGCGCTACCCGTTCGTGCTGAGCGCCAACCTGCACGGCGGCGAGCTGGTGGTCACCTACCCCTTCGACATGAGCCGCACCTACTGGAAGGCCCAGGAGCTGACCCCGACGCCGGACGACGGCGTCTTCCGATGGCTGGCCACCGTCTACGCCACCGCCAACCTGGCCATGGCCAGCGGCGAGCGCCGGCGGTGCCACTACGACGACTTCACGCGCTTCGGCAACATCATCAACGGCGCCAACTGGCACACGGTGGCTGGCAGTGAGTAGGGACACTGAGCACAGGTGGCACACGGTGGCAGTGAGCAGGGACACTCCCTGAGCTCAGGTGGCACAGAGTGGCAGTGAGCAGAGACACTCTGTGAGCACAGGTGGCACACGGTGGCAGTGAGTAGGGACACTCCGTGAGCTCAGGTGGCACATGGTGGCAGTGTCCCTGCTCACTGCCATGAGCTCAGGTGGCACATGGTAGTGAGCAGGGACACTCCCTGAGCTCAGGTGGCACAGAGTGGCAGTGAGCAGAGACACTCTGTGAGCACAGGTGGCACACGGTGGCAGTGAGTAGGGACACTCCGTGAGCTCAGGTGGCACATGGTGGCAGTGTCCCTGCTCACTGCCATGAGCTCAGGTGGCACATGGTAGTGAGCAGGGACACTCCCTGAGCTCAGGTGGCACATGGTGGCAGTGAATAGGGACACTGAGCTCAGGTGGCACACGGTGGCAGTGAGCAGGGACACTGAGCTCAGGTGGCACATGGCAGTGAGCAGGGACACTCCCTGAGCTCAGGTGGCACATGGTGGCAGTGAATAGGGACACTGAGCTCAGGTGNTAGGGACACTGAGCTCAGGTGGCACAAGGTGGCATTGAGCAGGGACACTGAGCACAGGTGGCACACGGTGACAGTGAGCAGGGACATGGTGGCATTGAGCAGGGACACAGCGCAGGTGGCACATGACAGTGAGCAGGGACACTCCCTGAGCGCAGGTGGCACAGAGTGGCAGTGAGTAGGGACACTGAGCTCAGGTGGCACACGGTG